>QRFJ01006668.1:0-121437 GCA_006176705.1 Cocos nucifera
TAGCCATATTGCACTTTAGAAAAAATAGTCAGCCCTCCTACCATCTTAAAGAACCCAGGCCATTCAAAAATTGATACTGCTCACATAAAGGTCGAAGCTTTGGTACAGGCGAAGCCATGGGGCATGGTAAGGCTGCTTCAAAGCAAACGGTGTGCCCGAGGAAGAAGAGTCGAGCTCTACACCATCTTTCTGGCCAATATACCGATCCAAGATCAGAGATCAGGTATTTTATTTTATTAACCTCTTTCTTTTTTAACATTTTATGTATTTAAATTCTAAAATTTTTAGTTAATAAAATATTTTATATTTTACATTTTTAATTTTCTTGCTTTTTTATTTTATATGTGAATTTAATTTGCAACTTTAAATTAATGCTTTGCAGTAGATGCTCAGATGCTAACTAGTAGTCTAGTTACGCAAATTTATAATTCCTGCATCTTTTAATTTTATTTTCAATCGTTCCGACTCAGTTTTATATTTTAAAATTCAAATCATTTTCTTTTTCTTCTTCAAAAAAATCAAAACTTCCAAATCTAAAAATCACTACATTCCTGTGGATTCGAATCCGACTCACTACTATTTTGTATTTTCAATAATTTAAGGAAGTCGATTAAACTGATAAACATGGTGGTTTTAACGCGACAATATCGGCGTTCCTATCAAGTTTTGGGCGCCGGTTGCCGGGGAACTGGGGACATGTGGATATTAAATTCTTTGATCTCTTTGATTTTTCTATAAAATATAATTATAAATAAAATTTTTATTTTTTCTTGCTAATTTTTTTTATATTTTGTAGGAAAAAAAAAAATAAAAAGAATCAGAAGTTTTTGCCTGGTGAGATCAATCCTAAACCCTATGTTCTCTTTCTTTTATTTATTTATTTATTTATTTTATTTTTTTTAATTATTTTAAAAAGGTATTTATTTAACCTAATTAAAAACCTCATGATAAGATAGAAAATCCTTAACTGTTTTGTAGCATGCATCATATTAGTTTTATTTTATTTTTATTTTTTGGGTGATTGCTGGAGGCAAGATAGCCTTTCCAGAAATATTAATTAGTTTACATGCATCTAGTTTAAAATGCATATGTAACCCTTTGATTGAATCTTTTTTTTTTTTCGTGCATATCATATTTAAATCAAATTAAGGCACAACCAATTAACAAATAAGATGGGGATTGTGATTACCCATTCTGTAGCCCACAAACAACCAACCAGCATCCCTGGCATTGACCTGAAGCCTTTAATTTTAAAATCAATTAGACCATCAACCCTAGGACTCGAGCCAATAGGATAAGGAATCAAAGAGTTGAACCGGTTAAGATAATCAATTTGACTGGTGTCTAGGAAAGTGGTCAGGGACGAGCTGCGCCCGAAGGAAATGGTTTCTAATTGGTTCGTTCGCTTACCGGCCAAGCACAATTTGTCCTAAGCAAGCAAACGAGGGAACTCGCCACCAACCTTCACTTACGCTGGCCCATGTTGATGTGCTAATCCTATACTTGGAGGGCTTGATAGGTGACTTGACAGTTAGGAGCGTGTCTAGATCTGGATAACTCTTAGTCAGGATTGATTGATCCAACCCTTGATATGCTTATCCAACATCAGAATCCTAATTGAAACGATAATTTCTTCTCTTTTACTTTTCTTCTTAATTCTGGACTGCCTTAGGGACCCTTCTTTAGAACATCTTCTTCTGTCTTTCTTACTTCCTTAAAAATAAAATGAAAGATAAATAAAATAAAATTAAATTACTAACTAAAAAAATATTAAAGATAATATTAAATTAAATTTAAATTAAATAATAAAAAATAATTTAGATAATAAAAAAAAATATAAAAAAATATATTCTAAATTTTTTTTGAGCCATACATTAGGGTTACACTAATAACATGCATGGTAGGAAAATCACTTTTTCTGAATTTAGTTGAACTTAACTTGAAATGGTTGATTTCACATTAAACATAAATAAGGCTTAATATGAACGCATAAGTCCCAAATTAGGTAAAGTTGACCTTCTTTGCTCAGAAAATTAGATCAACTCCTAACCCTAGGTCAACATCTCCTGCATTAATTTCAATCATATCTAATATTCAGGCAGAATTATTCAATCATGTGCTTAGTTCAACCCATCATGTAAGTGAATAATCCTATGCTGGCACAGTTTTCATATTTTATCCAAGAACAAGTTCAAGCTACTCAGGATCTCCAATTGATTTAATGACTCATTTTCAAATTCATATAATCCAGATTGAGGAACCACCATGAATTTTCTGGAGTCCCAACAGACTCAAGTGCTCAGACCCAAGATACTTGAGGCAAATTATCAAAATTATGCCTACTATAATGGTGCCAGCCTTAGTCAGTTTATTCAGCTCAATTAATAATCAGCCTCATACCCACCTCCGTCAACAGACCAATCTAAGTGATGATAGATTCTAACAATTCAATAATTACTTCTAAATCAACACACATCTATCGCCAGACTAGAGCTTCAAATAGGACAATTTAGTTGAGTCTAACATGAAGGAGAGACTAGATTTACTACCTAACGCTACACAATTTACAATAACGCCACCTAATGACCACCAACCACTGGATTAAATTATCAATCTACTGTTTCATCTAAGAATCTTCCATTTGAGAATACCAAAGTAATTCTCTGACTTAAAAGCTATAGGATTCATTATGGACCCATACACAGACCAGGGAGAGCGGCTATATGAGCCTAAGCCAAAAAAAATTTCGAGGAATTGGTTTAGTAACTGAGACTAACAACATAGAAAGAACAAGCAGGAATTAGTACTGATGCTAGTTCAGTTTAAATGAGATAGAATAAGGAAAAAGAATAGATGTTTACCCAGACTTATAAACCTAGATGTTCTATTCCCTTCAACCCTAGAAGTTGTTCTTGCTTATAAAAACAAAAGGCATGTAAATTGAAATTCAATGGAAGTTGTTTTAAGCAAGATCACATTAATTTACCTCACAGAATAAAACCATCTCTTAGTCCCATTCTAGCACCATTGAATCAAATTACTTCCAAAATACCATGCATGAGCATTTAGAAGAACACATAGGGAGTAATTCTTAACAAACATGGGTCTGAGACTGGAATGTAACAAATTAATCCCTAAAATTAACAAAGATTTATATTCAAATATGGGAATAAAAATTAACTTTTGAGATTGGCATCCAAACCATTGGAATTGTCAAATGCCACTATTCGACACAGGATAGTGAGCTAACATTGTGTCTGGCTGAAAATGGTAAACTTAGCGCTTGTTGGGAGGCAACCAATATTTAGTTTTTTATCTAATTTATCTATTTTCTTTTTAGGATAATTTGAAATAAGTTGAGGGAGAGCTCAAATTTTCAAAGCATGTGCTGGACCAATATATATATATATATATATATATATATTATATATATATATTATATATATACTGAGTTAAGGTGTATTCTTCCATATTTTTTTATATTACATCCTTTATTTATTTTCTTCTCCATTGAGGACATGTCGATTAAATGGGGGGAGAGAAAATAATTTTTTTTTTTTTAAATTTTAAGTCCTCAAAAAAGTTTAGTATTTAGTATTTAGATACTTGATTACGGCTTAAGAATCGAATTAAACTAAGCATTTAAAAAAAAAATTGATGCACAGTATCAGAGAATCTGTGAGATATTGAGGAATCAGTATTAAGAAAATTCCAATAAAGAGTTAAGTCTAGAACATAAAAAATTTTTCCTTGGAGTATTTCTAATTATTTTCTACACTAGCATCAAAGAAAAGTCTTAACTTTTTATAGCTTGTGTAGGATAAACTATAACATTTTTTTCATATAAAAAATTTATTTTAATAAAATAGTTTCCAAGTACTTCTTACTGAGTAACCGGGCCTCTTTGCTAAGCAAGCATTGAGTTTTCGCATCAAAAGGTGGGAAGGGCAAAGAAGCTCGTTGTAAAGCTAGTCTTTAACTCGTAGCCTATTTGATTCGAGGCTAGGTAAGCCCGAGGGGTATTCTATACCTAGTGCCCTAAAGCCAACTGGTTTAGGAAGTTATGGCCCAAGACTTCGCTACAAGGATCAAATAGAAAGCTTAAGGAGTTTAAAACACTCAAAGTGGTACAACGTTAAAAAAAAAAGAAAAAAAAAAAAACATTGTTTTCCCACCGAGTAACGCGGGTCCCGTTGCCTAAGTAAGCAATGATATTCGCATCAAAAAGTGGGCAATATGAAACAAAAATTAATAAATGAGGATGGGAAATAGAAATACACCTGCCTATATAGAAAGTTTTAGACAAATCAGAGATAAAAGTGAAATTAATTTAGAAAAAAATTCTAAAAAAATTTAATGTTCTTTACTTAATTTTTCTATTGATAAGTATTAATACCCCAATGATAATATCTTATTTAAGCTCTACTGATTATCAATAGCCATTTTGAAAATTGCTTAGGTAAAATTCGAAACTCTAAGTTAAAGGTATTTTAAAAACTAAATTCTTTCTTTATCTAGGATGAGCAAAGCTTAAGTTGGGGGTGTGATAAGTATAATAAATTCATCAATAAATATTTAATTTATTAATTAATTAATATTAATTTTTAAGAATTAATAATCAATTTATATTATAATTATTTTTGAAAAATTTATATTTTTATTAATAAAAATTAATTTAAAAATAAAAAAATTAATAAAAATTAAAAAATAAAATTTTATTATCAATAGAAAGAGCTCATTTTTTGATCACAATGAAATAAATTTCAAGTAAATACAGAGCTAAAATAAAAAAGATATGAAATTTTGAAAGATATAAAATAAATAAAAATTAAATAAAAAAAAAAGAAAACAGCTCTGGCCGGCTCCATAAGCCGAGCCACCAAGCCAAGCCAAGCCATCAAGCCAACTCAATCCGTTGAAGCCATCAGTCGGTCCACGATCGAGGCGTGGACACCGCCAGCTCAGCAAATTCTGGCGAATCAGAGATTGCCACGTGGTGGACCTAGACCCCTTAAGGTGCTACAGAAATTATCGCGGCTTCACAAGGGTAATTTAGTCTTTTTTCGTCTGACAACAGCGGTTCTAATTGGTTGCGGTGTGTGGGTGCGGCCGGTCACGCAGTCCATGGGAACAGTTTATTGCACGAATCGGATGGATTGTGGTTGTTTTGCGGTCAGGATCGGACGGCTTGTGGTTGCTTCCGATTTTATTCAGATACAAACATCACGCGGATCACCATCGGATGGCAACACTCGATCCGGCGATGATCCGACGGTCCAGATGCTGCCGGCGGTGATCAAAGATCCCGAAGCGGCGATTTGCGGCCAGATTTCCTCGATCAAGCGTGATCCAACGGCCAGAATTTTAATCCGACCCGATCTGAGCTTATCTGCATCCAATTTGATGATTTTGGATCGTTGGATTCCTGTTGAATGGCTGGATTTTATTAGATTTACCAGAGTCATATCAGAGGATTTTGATTCAAATTTTTATCCGAATTTCTTTATATTTTTATGATTACAAAGGCTATTAGTCCATATTGCCTTTAGAAAAATCTCCAGCCCTCCTAGCTCTATAAAAAGGAACCCCAGGCCATCAAAATTGATACTCCGATACAGAGAAGCTTTGGTACAGGGCGAAGCTAGGCTATGGTTAAAGGCTGCTTCAAAGCAACGGGTGCCGAGAGAAGAGTCGAGCTTCTACACCATCTTTCGCCAATACCGATCCAAGATCAAGAGATCAGCTATTTTATTTTATTGTCTTTTTCTTTCAAATTTTATGTATTTAAATTCTAAAATTTTAGTTAATAAATTTTTATTTTTCATTTTAATTTTCTTGCTTTTTATTTTTATTATAATTTAATTTCTGTACTTTAAATTATTGCTTTGCAAGTAGATGCTAAGATCTAACTAGTAGATCTTAGTACCAAATTTAAATTTCTGCATCTTTTAATTTTTATTTTCAATCTTCCGACTTCAGTTTTTATTTTAAAATTCAAATTATTTTCTTTTTCTTCTCAAAAAAATCAAAGATTTCAAATCTAAAAACACTACCTTCCCTGTGGATTCGACTCGACTCACTATTATTTATGTATTTTCAATAATTTTAAGAAGTCGGATTAAACTGATAAATACGGTGTTTTAACGACAACATCGCGTTCCTATCATTCAGCTCTTGGAGGAGTCCAACTAAAGAAGATGTTTGGAAGGAGTTCGGCTTCTGAAGAAATTCGGAAGAAGTTTAGCTCCTATAGGAATCTGATTAAAGGAGATGTTCAAAAGTAGTTCGGCTACTAAAGAAATTCGACTGAAGAAAATGTTTGAAAGGAGTTTGGCTCCTGAAGGAATCCAACTACTGGCGAAATGCGGAAGAAGTTCGACTCCTAGAGGAATCCAACTGAAGAAGATGTTCGGAAGGAGTTCGGCTCTTGGAGGAATCCGACTGCTAGAAAAATCTGAAAGGAGTTTGGCTCCTAAAGGAATCCGACTGAAGAAGATGTTTGGAAGGAGTTTGGCTCCTGTAGGAATCCAATTGATGGAGAAGCTTGGGAGTAGTTCGACTGATGTCCGAAAGAAGTTCGACCGCTAAGAGAGTTAAGCTGGGTTTCAATCGCTGAAGGAGTTTGGCTACTGAAGGAGTTCAGCTACTGGAGGGGTTTGACCACTGGAGGGAGAATTTTTGATCGAAGCACTTCCATGATTACCAGTTGCATTAGGCTAAGCATCAGATTGAACTTCGGTGGAAGCGAAATTTATCCCAAATAAGGTTGATCTAATCAAGACTAATTAAACTAGTTAGTGTCTAAGATAAACTAGGCCAGTGGTCTTTAATTGGTAGCTCGCTTACCTGGCCATTTCTTATGGTGTCTAAGGCAAGCTTTGGCAGAACCTCCCACTGATCAAACTTACCTGGCCTAGTGAAATTATGTTTTGATCGGATTGCTTGACTATTCAAGCTAACCCATGTTAACTAGATAAATCAGTGTGACTGATTTAGGTGCTCCTAGACTAGCCTATTAATGGTCCTCCTTAAGCTGACTTGGGAAGCCAGTGGAAGAATCATGACAAGCTGATTTATCTGACCTTCCCTCTTCTTAAAAATTAAATTCTCCAAAATTATTAGGTTTCTAAAATAAAATAGTTATGGTGATAACTAGATCATAGCCTTTCATTAAGTGCATGATAATGGGTCCATTAATTGGATAATCATTGGAGACCCAAAGGCCTGGTGCTTATCGACTAATGAAATTATCATTTATTATATGATTTCTTTGCTGCATCTTTCTAAATGGTGGTTAGGTTAGCCAACCAAAGTTGGGCCTAATCATTCATTGGTTTGATGGACCACGTATGGTCATGTTAATGGTTGGACCTAATCAGACCTTTTCAATGGAGGCCAAAGCCTACTGATTAATGACTGGGGCAAAAATTTAATTACTAAAAATTATTTGGAGAAATAATTGATTATAAACCTATCCTTAGATGTACATGGATTGGCCAACCAAAGTTAGGCTCGTGTGTAGTCTAAGATAGCTCTGCCAAAGGGCATGCTTCAAGTGTTGAAGGATTCCTTTAGCACACTCGATGATGTTGAAAGGTACAAGACTAGTTATGCCATCTTCTATTGGGAATAGTGTCCCAAAGTCAATCGTTAGCCTATTGATGATTGAGCAAATTTATGTAATTGTATATGAATTATTAATTGAATAAATATTATTCTGACTTTTTTATCATAAATCTTTCATCTTCTAATGAACTCCTGTCTGTTATGATAAAGTTCTTAGGACTATTTAGAATCGACAAAGGAGGATTTATCATTTAGTCCATAAATATGTTTGCGATTAAATGATATGTTGTTATCAAAGATCACAACGTTTATCGAGTATAAGTCGGTGTGTGCCATATATGTTGGTTATCCTCTTAACCAAGGAGTATGAAGACACTGGTATGGCATGCAGGTGAGATATAGGGATACATCAGCACCGAATGTGACCAACTCTAGGGCTTTTCTATTGTCAAGAATTATTCTGATGGAATATGGGCATAAGTGTCCCTCTGATGTGAGATCACCATGGTGACTTCCAAGCAACTCACTATACTTTGGTGTCGGACTATCTGAATTTCTAATTCAGTGATGGAAGATTTTTGGGTACAGTCAAGTACTTGAGAAGTTGGTGTGTGAGTCAAGATGGGATTGAGCACTCCTGGACTCAGGAGCTGTATTCAATAGTATTTTAATTTAGCAAAGTCTTGGCTAGGATAGTCCTTGTGATGGGTCACAGGATTAATTACTTTGAGACATGATTTGGATGTATGTGTTAGATATATGTGCCCTAAAAGCTAGAATTGGCTGACACTTATAATACACTTCTAGGGGCAAAATTGTAATTTTGACTAATATCAATAAAATGGGTTATTTTCTATCACATATGTGTATTTAGTGTCTGTGATACATCCTTTGAGTTAATGGTAATGATAATTCATATTTTCAAGAGTTGAAAATTTAAGACATAAATAATCATTATTAACTCATAAATTGCTCCCAACCATAGGATCATCACAAGGATGGTGATTGATCCGGAAGGTTGGTATACAATCGCTTCTCTTTAGTAGATGAGTCTTGAGTCTACGGTGTGGGGACACCGGAGTGAGAGTACAGGTACCCATTAGAGAACGAGGGCACTGAGCGTGACCACCTCGAGTAGTCATTAGGGAGTCTACCTTCTCGTCAATGACTGACTCGATGCTGCAGTAGTGTGTCTGGTTCTTTGACCTGAGGTGCATCGGCAGTTCACCTTGAGGGTGTTATAGTTTGACTACACCATTACTCGGTCTCCTAGCCATATGGAACCCTGAGGTGTATGTTGGCTATAGCATGTTCATTGTAGGAACTGGATTGGCATCAAGATGGAATCTATCTACCTCGGTGGTAGAGGAGCAGCCCTATGATGAATCATGAGAATCAAGTCCAGAAGCCCATGGCCATGGCAGAGTGAAATAATAGAAAGAGTTTCTATTTAGATTTTCACATTGGACTCGAATCGAATGATTACATCATATGACAGAGAACTAGGGTTTGACGAGTTTACCTTAACCCTAATCTGATCGGGGCTCAAGATAGAAGAACTTAATCACACAGGTAGCTGCACCAAGAGGTTCGCATTCAGCTCTGATGGGTTGCCACCATATACTGCTAGGTGTCACTGGTGGATTTTGGGAGCAATTAGAATGATTTAGATGATCGATCATTCTAGCTGTTCGAATCAGAAGAGTTCTGATCCATCGAAAGGAGTTTCGATGATGTCGATGATAGAGATCATGACATATCCCATTACCATACAGAACTGAACCTAACTGGGTCACACAAACAAGGGTTTGAATCTGGTGATCATCAATTGAACTGATCTAGTTCAATTGATCTGAATGAGATTCAATTAGGTTCAAGGAAATCGTGCTAGCACTCGATTGAACCTAACGTTCTTCTTTTGCTATCATAAATAAGTTGTCCTGTCTGAGCCAAAGGAGTTTGTGCTCAATCAGAGGCCTTCATATGGTCTGACTGGAGGTTGTCCAAGTCAGAAAAGGTTGTCTTATTTTGTAAGACATTACCTGCCATTTTTGGTCACCTGCCATTTCTTGTTCTTTGACTTTGGTCAAAAGTCTACCTTTGACTGGTCAAATGTTGACCATTGACACTTTGACTTTTGACCACATGTCATGCACCTATTGGAGAGCTGGTGGGGGCCTGTCCCCCTGCCAGAACCTGGCAAGGAGAAGGGCGCACGCCACCCTAGGCGTGTGCCCAAGTTGGAGGCGCCTAGGAGTCCTTGTTGGACAAGGACTCCATCTCCTTTTTGGATTCCAATTAGAGTTCTTCTAAGAACCAACTTTGACTGGTCTTAGGCACCCTCTAAGGAGGAATCCAGGGGACTCTATTCCCACCAATCAGATTTAGATCTGATTTCACAAAGGGTTGTGATTGGTTGGGAAGAAGAGGAGTTGGATCACAGGTAGTCTATAAATAAGACCCTGCGCCCAACTCAAAGATTGATTGAGATAAGAGTTTCCATACGCCCAAAGGCTGCCTCTCCCCTCCTTCCTCCATGCCAAACCACCTTCTCCCTCTCCTCTCCACGTCCAAAAGGAGTTTTGGACTTGGTTGGTGCGATCCAGATCAAAGAAAGGCGATCAAAAGCAAGAAGGCTGCGCTGCTGCAAAGGACGACTGCTGATCTTCAAAAGGAGTTTTGAAGATCCTCCAGATCAGATCCAGATCTAATTTTTGGAGATGTGATAGAGAAGAAGAGGATCTCTAGATCCAGCCTGAGTGGATACCGGTAGAGGCCAGGCGCTTGCGTGGCTAGATCCAGAACCTTCCGCTGCATACAGGATCATCAACAGGGTAATAGGATTACCCAAATCAAGGTAAATTAAATTTGATTTAATTTATCTTTATTTTATTTTATTTATTAAAATAATAAGAATTAGATCTAAAATATCTTAGATCTGATTAGATCAAAGAGAAAAATTTTTGAAATATATCTCTTGATCTGATCAGATCTGAACGAACCTGGACCGGGAAAATCAGGATTTTCCCTTCAACTGGTATCAGAGCCATGGTTCTAAAAGTATTTAGATCTAATTTTAAATTTATTTTAATTAAAAAATAAATGATTTTAGATGTCACATGAGATGTGATCAGATCTGAAAATCAGAAAAAATTAAAATTAAATGATTTGGATCTAAGATTAGAAGAATATGCATGACTAGTTCTAGAAATAGAATAGTTCTATAGAATAGTCTTGCATGTTTTTGAATTTAATCTTGATTAAATCATATTTTAGATCTATTTATTTACTATTTTTTGATATTATAAGTGTTATAATAACATCTAAAAAATAGTAAATAAAAATTATTTAATTTTAAATATCATATGAGATATGATTGATGCATGTCTAGACTAGTTGTAGAATAGTTCTACATAATTGTCTAGATTAGAATTTATTTTGATTAGATCAATTTAAATCTAATTTTTTAGATTATTATGAGATAATTTAGATCTAAAAATATGCATGATTCGATACATGAGATGTATGCAAAATATGCCATGATTAGATCTAATTTGTATATGAGATATATGATATAGATCTATAAACTGTTTTGTAGTATTGAATGTTCCTGATTAAGGCGTTCCTCTTGGCCGTCCGGTCATAAGAATGAAGAAGGGTTTAAAGGCCCTCTCTTCCCATTCGATGGGGTGTTCTTATGATGTGTAGGGGTGCTGCGTGTTCGTCCTTAATCAGAAACCCAAAACTTACTTTCTGCAAAACCCTAGATCCTGAAACCCTAGG
Organism: Cocos nucifera; assembly: GCA_006176705.1. Taxonomy (NCBI): domain Eukaryota; kingdom Viridiplantae; phylum Streptophyta; class Magnoliopsida; order Arecales; family Arecaceae; genus Cocos; species Cocos nucifera. The sequence continues at coordinate 11,350 of QRFJ01006668.1, forward strand.
ATTTATTGTGCATATTTTGTTTATGAACCCTACTTAATTAAGAATTAAGATTTATGGAATATTAATTAGGTCTAAAATTGAGAATTTCAGATCTAAGACATATTCATAATACTGGGTTCGGGCTTGGGTAGCTCAATTAGGTCTAAGCGGTTGATCAAACCGAATCAAGAGTTGGTTAGATGGGATCAACAATGCTTAAATTGACCAGCCTAATAGGATTAAGTCTGGGTCAAGATCGAGTCACGATCAAGCAAGACCTAATTAGGCTCAGAGGTTAGAGTCTGGATTGTAGGCTAACCCAATTGGTTCTGACTCAACAATTTGGTGTCTAAGGTAAGTTTGGCACATACGACCGACTGGTTTTTAATTGGAAGCTACTCGACCTGAATGCATTCTTGTACGAGTTAATGGCATATTCCTTCCACCGGTCTCACTTACCTGGCCATATCTGTTGACACAGTTCTGATCTGAGGTGGTCAATAATCCGAGCTAACCCATGCCACTAGGTTAGTCATAATTGTTATGACTAAGCCAAGTCTAGTTTAATGAGACCTGAATCAATTCTCCCTAAGAAAAGATTAAGTCTGAGGTCTTCCACCATTGTAGATGTGCGGGCCCTTCCCGGGGTTGATTGTTCTCGGCTGGATACAGTGGCTCAGTTGCACCGGGAAGATGCAACCATGTCTATTAGGCATTGGATGCTATGGGCTGGAGGATGAGTTGGGCTCAATATTTTGGATACGGTGAGAGACTCAATTAGGAACCCAGTCTATGCAAATGGTGGGTCTGACTTAACTAAGGAGTGGATCAATATTCCGGATACGGTGAGATTCATGAATTAGAGACCAAGTTTGGGTGCACCATGATTAGAGAATCATTGAACAAGAGTTGTTCACTCATTGGCTAACCCATCACCAATAACTGTTAGGTGAGGTGATGAGTCAGTTGGTGAGACCGCACCACCCACTAGAAATCATTAATCATGGAGATTTTTGCATCTCTACAGAGGGAGTGTAGGGATCCGAGAAAATAGTGGGAGCTAATTTGTTTAAAAATAAAATCCCTAAACAAATTGGTCAAGTCAAAATTACAGTATCTAACTAGAATCTTTGACTCTCTACAGGAAAATGTCTGCGTCCAACCCATTGGCACGTATCCTGGACACACATAGACTGACTGGACCCAATTATAAAGATTGGCTCAGGAACTACAAAATTATTTTGGGTTCAGAGAAGTTAACCCATGTTTTGGACCAGGACCCTCCCACCTTACCAGCCCGTCCATCCACTGTTGAACAGAGAGCGTCTCTGGAAAAATGGATTGACGAAGATAATAAGGCCAGATATTACATGTTGGGCTCGATGTCTGATGAGCTCCAGCGCCAACATGAAGATATCGGGACTGCTCGCCAAATGTTGGCTCACCTGCAGGAGATGTTTGGTGAACAGAGTCGCGCAGCCAAATATCAAGTCACGAAATGACTTTTTAAGGCTAAGATGCGTGATGGGCAGTCAGTCCAAGATCACTGTCTGACAATGATCAAGGACATGGAAGAGCTTGAGAAGCTCGGTGTGAAGTTAGGACTTGGACCTGCAGAACGATATTATTCTGCAATCCTTGACTGATGCATATGGGCAATTCATCATGAATTACCACATGCATAAACTTCAAAATTCCTTGGCCGAATTAATGAATATGCTGGTTACCGCTGAGCTTTCTATGAAAGGTTCTAAAGGCTCAGTTCTTGCTATGGAACGGACTTCTTCCAAAAGAAAGTCTTATGGAAAGAAAAAGAAGTCTGTGAAAAAGCAAAAGGTGGAAGGATCAAAGAAGAAGAAGGCAGAACCGAAGAAAAAGGCCGATGGCAAAGGAAAGTGTTTCCATTGCAACAGCGACGGCCATTGGAAGCGGAACTGCCCTACTTACCTGGCCACCCTGAAGAACAAGAAGGAAGGTCCTTCTGGAGGTATGCTCGTTATTGAGTCTAACCTTACGGTTTCTTCTGCATCCAGTTGGGTGCTTGACTCTGGTTCTAGTGCTCATCTGTGCACTTCTATGCAGGGTCTTGAGGATAGCAGGAGGCTGAGGGATGGAGACATGATCCTACGCATCGGTAATGGAGCAAGAGTTGCTGCAGTAGCCGTGGGAACATACCCTCTTCGATTACCATCTGGTTTAGACTTAGTTTTGAAAGACTGTTATTATGTGCCTGCAGCTAGCAGGAATTTGATTTCTGTTTCATGCTTAGCACAAGAAGGTTATGTGATCACCTTCTTTAAGGACCATTGTAACATTCTTTATGAAAGAAATAAAATTGCAAATGGTTTCCTTATTAATGGTCTTTATCAGCTACATATTGATGTACCTGTTCTAACTATCGAGCAAAACGTGAATGCCAAACGACCTAGGGATAGTCCAAACGACAGATATCTATGGCACCTGAGATTAGGTCATATAGCAGAAGATAGGATCAACAAATTGGAGAAAAATGGGCTATTGAGTCCATTGACTTTTGAGTCATATCCAACTTGTGAATCTTGTCTTCAAGGCAAAATGACTAAACTCCCTTTTGTTGGACATGGGGAGAGGGCCACAGATCTCCTTGCCCTAGTACATACTGATGTGTGCGGCCCATTTGATGTGCCGGCTAGAGGCAATTTTGTCTACTTCATTACCTTTACCGATGATCTGTCTAGGTATGGGTATGTGTATCTTATGAGACACAAGTCTGAAGCTTTTGAAAAGTTCAAAGAATTCAGACATGAAGTAGAAAAACAAACTGGAAAACCCATTAAGGTTCTTCGATCAGATCGAGGAGGTGAATACCTTAGCCGGGAATTCCTAGACTATCTTAAGGAAAATGGCATAGTCTCTCAATGGACTCCACCAGGAACACCTCAACTCAACGGGGTTTCAGAACGGAGAAATCGGACTCTATTGGATATGGTTCGATCCATGATGAGCTTCACAGACCTCCCTGATTTTCTTTGGGGACACTTCATTGTTAACTTCAATCTTATCTACTGAATAGGGTTCCCTCTAAAACCGTTCCTACCACACCGTATGAGATATGGCACGGTAAGAAACCAAGTCTGAGTCATCTCAGAATTTGGGGTTGTCCGGCTCATGTCAAAAGACAACAAGCGGACAAGTTAGAGTTTAGGTCCTTTAGAGCTCGATTCATAGGATATCCTAAAGAGTCATTAGGATACTATTTCTACATTCCAGAAGACCACAATGTGATTGTGAGTCGACATGCCATCTTTCTTGAAAAATAGTTTATTCAAGATAGCGGCATTGGAAAGCAGATTAAGCTTGATGAGAAAGTCTCACAAGCAGAAACGAGCTAAGGACCAAGTTGGAACCAAATCAGGTTGAGCCAATAAGAACACTACCTCCTCCACCTCGTAGATCGGAAAGAGTTTCCGTCCCCCTGAAAGATACTTAGGTATTATTTCAGAGGATGTAGAGGAAATGTTCCTCATAGGTAATGGTGCTCATGGTGATGATCCCAAAACCTACAACGAGGCGATATCAGATATCGACTCCGAGAAATGGCTAGAGGCAATGCAGTCAGAAATTGACTCGATGCACTCAAACCAAGTCTGGACCTTGGTAGATCCACCAGAAGGTATAGTACCTATTGGGTGTAAATGGATCTTCAAGAGAAAGATTGGTGCAGATGGGAATGTGGAGACATTCAAGGCTAGACTAGGTGGCAAAAGGTTATAGTCAACGCGAAGGCATTGACTATCAGGATACCTTTTCCCCAGTAGGCTATGCTAAAATCCATCCGCACATTGCTTGCTGTTGCAGCCTATTTCGATTATGAAATATGGCAAATGGACGTGAAAACGGCATTCCTAAATGGATATCTTGAGGAAGATATCTATATGGAACAGCCGCTAGGTTTCACATCCAGTGATACTGATCACAAGGTTTGCAAGCTGCAAAGGTCCATATATGGACTTAAGCAAGCATCTCGGAGCTGGAACACTCGTTTCAATGATGTGATCAAAAAGTTTGGTTTCATCAAAAATGAAGAGGAACCATGTGTTTTCAAAAGGGTCAGTGGGAGCGCTGTTGTCTTCCTCGTATTGTACGTGGATGACATCCTCCTTATTGGGAATGATATTCCCATGTTGACATCAGTCAAGATGTGGTTGTCCAAGGAATTCTCCATGAAAGACCTAGGTGAAGCATCCTTTATTCTAGGAATTAAGGTCTATAGGGATAGACCGAATAGGATGCTAGGACTTTCACAGAAGATGTACATAGAGGAAGTACTAAAGAGGTTTAGTATGGAAAACTCTAAGAGGGGATTAATACCCTTCAGACATGGTATTCATCTTTCCAAGAAGATGTGCCCCAGCACACCTGAGGAAATAGAACGCATGAGCAAGATCCCTTATGCTTCTGCAATAGGGAGCCTCATGTATGCCATGCTATGTACACGACCTGATATAGCCCATGCTGTGAGTGTCACAAGCAGATATCAGTCAAATCCAGGTGAAGAACACTGGACTTCTGTGAAATGTATCCTTAAGTACTTGAGAAGAACTAAGGATATGATGTTGGTCTTTGGTAATGGAGAACTCCAAGTCCAGGGATACACAGACTCGGATTTCATGTCCGATATAGATGATCGAAAGTCGACATCTGGCAGACTGTTTGTGTGCAATGGTGGTGCTGTCAGCTGGAAGAGTTCCAAGCAAACGGTGATACCACCTCATCCGCGATTACCTTGAGAAAGGGTTATGTCGAGGTCAAGAGAGTCAACTCCGCAGATAATGTGGCAGACCCACTTACAAAGCCGTTGGGCCAGCAGAAGATCGAAGCCCACCTTGAGAAGATGGGACTTAGACTTGTAGCCAATTGGCTTTAGGACAAGTGGGAGATTGTTAGATATATGTGCCCTAGAAGCCAGAATTGGCTGACACTTGTAATACACTTCTAGGGGCAAAATTATAATTTTGACTAAAATCAATAAAATGGGTTATTTTCTATCACATATGTGTATTTAGTGTCTGTGATACATCCTTTGAGTTAATGGTAATGATAATTCATATTTTCAAGAGTTGAAAATTTAAGACATGAATAATCATTATTAACTCATAAAATTGCTCCCGACCATAGGATCATCACGAGGATGGTGATTGATCCGGAAGGTTGGTGTACAATCGCTTCTCTTTAGTAGATGAGTCTTGAGTCTACGGTGTGGAGACACCGGAGCGAGAGTACAGGTACTCGTTAGAGAACGAGGGCACTGAGCGTGACCACCTCGAGTAGTCATTAGGAAGTCTACCTTCTCGTCAATGACTGACTCGATGCTGCAGTAGTGTGTCTGGTTCTTTGACCTGAGATGCATCGGCAGTTCACCTTGAGGGTGTTATAGTTTGACTACACCATTACTCGGTCTCCTAGCCATATGGAACCCTGAGGTGTATGTTGGCTATAGCATGTTCATTGTAGGAACTGGATTGCATCAAGATGGAATCTATCTACCTCGGTGGTAGAGGAGCAGCCCTATGATGATCATGAGAATCAAGTCCAGAAATCCATGGCCATGGTAGAGTGAAATAATAGAAAGAGTTTCTATTTAGATTTTCACATTGGACTCGAATCGAATGATTACATCATATGACAGAGACTAGGGTTTGACGAGTTCACCTTAACCCTAATCTGATCGGGGCTCAAGATAGAAGAACTTAATCACACAGGTAGCTGCACCAAGAGGTTCGCATTCAGCTCTGATGGGTTGCCACCATATACTGCTAGGTGTCACTGGTGGATTTTGGGAGCAATTAGAATGATTTAGATGATCGATCATTCTAGCTGTTCGAATCAGAAGAGTTCTGATCCATCGAAAGGAGTTTCGATGATGTCGATGATAGAGATCATGACATATCCCATTACCATACAGAACTGAACCTAACTGGGTCACACAAACAAGGGTTTGAATCTGGTGATCATCAATTGAACTGATCTAGTTCAATTGATCTGAATGAGATTCAATTAGGTTCAAGGAAATCGTGCTAGCACTCGATTGAACCTAACGTTCTTCTTTTACTATCATAAATAAGTTGTCCTGTCTGAGCCAAAGGAGTTTGTGCTCAATCAGAGGCCTTCATATGGTCTGACTGGAGGTTGTCCAAGTCAGAAAAGGTTGTCTTATTTTGTAAGACATTACCTGCCATTTTTGGTCACCTGCCATTTCTTGTTCTTTGACTTTGGTCAAAAGTCTACCTTTGACTGGTCAAACGTTGACCATTGACACTTTGACTTTTGACCACATGTCATGCACCTATTGGAGAGCTGGTGGGGGCCTGTCCCCCTGCCAGAACCTGGCAAGGAGAAGGGCGCACGCCACCCTTAGGGTGTGTGAGCCCAAGTTGGAGGCGCCTAGGAGTCCTTGTTGGACAAGGACTCCACCTCCCTTTTGGATTCCAATTAGAGTTCTTCTAAGAACCAACTTTGACTGGTCTTAGGCACCCTCTAAGGAGGAATCCAGGGGACTCTATTCCCACCAATCAGATTTAGATCTGATTTCACAAAGGGTTGTGATTGGTTGGGAAGAAGAGGAGTTGGATCACAGGTAGTCTATAAATAAGACCCTGCGCCCAACTCAAAGATTGATTGAGATAAGAGTTTCCATACGCCCAAAGGCCTTTTCTCCTCTCCTCCTCCATGCCAAAGCTTCTTCTCCCTCTCCTCTCCACGTCCAAAATAGTTTTGGAGCTTGGTTGGTGCGATCCAGATCAAAGAAAGGCGATCAAAAGTAAGAAGGCTGCACTGCTGCAAAGGACGACTGCTGATCTTCAAAAGGAGTTTTGAAGATCCTCCAGATCAGATCCAGATCTAATTTTTGGAGACATGATAGAGAAGAAGAGGATCTCCAGATCCAATCCGAGTGGATACCGATAGGGGCCAGGCGCTTGCATGGCTAGATCCAGAACCTTCTGCTGCATACAGGATCATCAACGGATAATTGGATTACCCAAATCAAGTAAATTAAATTTGATTTAATTTATCCTTATTTTATTTTATTTATTAAAATAACAAGAATCAGATCTAAAATATCTCAGATCTAATACAGATCAAAGAAAAAAATTTTTGAAATATATCTCTTGATCTGATCAGATCTGAACGAACTTAGATCGGGAAATCAGAATTTTCCTTCAGTATGTTCCAGGATTAATAGTTAAACCCTGAGTCATCCTTTGCATAGAGGTCAAAAGGATGAATGTAGTAACCATATTCATATATGTTCTAAATGTTATGATTGCACTATTCGGCCTATTCAAATATTGGATACTATTGCTAGATGGTCACTTCGATTAGTATAGAAAATTGGTTCCTGTGCTATCGGCTTAGGTTCGAACCGGTGGGATCACACACATTAGAGATACCTATCCGATCTAATTGCTGATCAAGAAAAGATTGATTAGTGATTTGTTCACTAATTAAGTCAATTTGATAGAGTGATTACTTTTAGATCAAAACCAATTGAATTGGATTCATTTGGATTTGACTCGATTAGCTTATGATATGATCAAATCGTCAAGGAGGTTTGATCTCTAATTTGATCAAAGGTTTGGCTTGATTAATTTTTGATTTAATTAAAATTTAACTAATTCTAATTAAGCCTAAATAATTTGAGTTTAAATTAGTCTAATTGGACCTAACCAATTTGGATTGGATTGGTTCAATTGAATGTCAAATAAGAGACTAGTTTGACAAGTCTTCCCATGCACCATATCACCAATATTTGCACCATATTTTCTCTACAAGAAAGAGGCTTCTCATGATGATTTCAATGCAAGGGAGGGTGCATGTTCCCCCTTCTCATGCATCTTAAAGATTGGGCTGATCTGGTAAAATTCAATTCAAATGGGATTTGAGTTTGAATGGGTAACCTCTTGATCTAAGCCAATCCCACACATCTCCCATGTTTATGCACATCTATAAAATAATTTTTTTTATGGACGTGCATAAGGAATAGAAGAAAGGAGAGAGAGAATGTGACAAAAGAAAAGTGAAGAGAAAGTCTCTTCTCTACATGCGTGAGGAAAAACTAGGCGAAAGGTATTTGGATGAGTGCATACCCTAGGATCTCTACCTTGGTTTGGGATTCCAGATTGTGAGTTATGAGGGTCGGGACTTCACAAAACTGGTGGAAGACCTCCTCTTCATCATCTTCTGTGTTGTTCGAGATCTGAAGCATCCGAAGATCCCACGAAGAAGATCAAAGGAGTTTGATCTACATCAATCGTTGAAAACTTCTATTCGAGCCAGCACTCGGGAGGAGTTGATCGAGATTTGGGCCTCTTGTGGATTACCCATGGAGGCCAGACACATGTATGGCTGCATTGCAGTAATCAGATCTACACCAAGAAGATCAGATTGCAGAGATAATCTACCCACAAAAAGGTAACATGTTCTGAATACGTAGAAACAGTAAAATAGTTTTACTGCACTTCTTGTTTTATTTTTTAGATAGGCATGCATATATGATATATTAGATCCTGATTGTGTAGTACTTTTAGATTCAATCTATAGCTCTTATTATTAATTTGATTAATAATGGTTTTCACTACATATGATTTTCAAAAAAGTTTCTAAAAGTAGAGCTAGAGACCCTGCGCGTTCCCTTCAATTGGTATCAGAGCAGTAGGTTCTTTGATGTATTATATATGCATATTTTAGATTATTTTTAGATTATATCTAAATAATAATCTGATCTAAAAAATAAAAATGATGATCGCACGAACTGTAGGTTGTTCTGCTGTAAGATTTATTCCTTATAGTGGAGAGGTTGTCCTGGTACGTTACAATTTATAACACTGATCATAAAAAGTTTAGATTAGATCTAATGATTTTTTTTTATGATATGTTTGAACATGTTTAATCTAAATTTTATCATGATTTAGTGTTTAGATTAGATCTAAATAATATCATGATTTTTATGTAGAGTACATGATTTAGATTAAATATGAATAGGATCTTAGGAAGGTTCTATTCATCGATCGAGCTGGCTCGATTCTTAGGAAGGTTCTGTTCATCAGTCGAGCTGGCTCGCTTTAGAATCGAGCTAGCTCGACCAACGTGCCAGTCATGATATGCTTTCTAAATTGATGCTCTAGTTGGCCTAGTTAGGAATCGAGCTGGCTCGGTCCGATAGAAATGTTAGGCTTCTAGCATTTTGCCCAAGCTGGCTATCTCAAAAATCGAGCTAGCTCGACTTCTGTTCGGACCAGCTCGAATGAGATTCGAGCCAGCTCGACTAAGAAGTTGGCTGAATGTCATATTTTATTGGTTTTATGTGATTAAATATACATCTAGTGCTTATTTATGAAATAAATTGATCCATTTTTTAAATGAGTTGACCAATTTAGTTAAACAGTACTAGGATGTAAAGAACCTTTCTAAACTTTTAAAAAAAATTTCGAAATGCTAAACCCCAACCCTCAGTCCTAAAACATAATTGAGAATTAAGTATGATGAATTAGGTTCTAGAATTTTGAATTAAAGATCCTAAGTCATTGATCATAAAATGTGGGTTATCGGATTAGTCAAATTAGGTCCATTAATTGGGTTAGACCTAAGGTTAGATAAACAATGGACTAAATTAGAGTAATTGATCAAATCTAATCAAATATTGATTTAGATTAGGTCAAGAACTCTTTAGACCAAAATATAATAGTTGTAGTTGGTCAAGCCTATGCCTTTAATGAGGACCAAATAGACTTGATTCGTGGCTATGCGGTCAAATCTAAAATTGCTAGGATGGTCAAAATTGAAACTAATGAATCAGATGGTGTCTAAGGTAAGTCTGGCAACTCAGACCAGTGGATTTTAATTGGAAGCTACTCGCACTAATTCGGTCTTTGATGAGTTAATGGCATATCTCTTCCACTAATCTCACTTACCTAGCCATCCTGGGGAATTAGATTTTGATTAGACCACTTGGTGATTTGGGCTCACCCATGTCAATTAGGTAAATCAATTTGACTGATTTAGGTGCTCCTAATGTCGGCTTAAATTAGGTCCTTATTAATTTGACTTGGTGAAGTCAGTGGGAGAATCCAAATTGACTAGTTAATTTTTCTTAATATTGGTTAATAAAATTTTCTAAAATTATTAGATCCTTAAAATGATAAAGTTATGCTGATAACTAAGTCATAGCCTCCCATTAAGTTGAGTGATAATGGGTCTATTAGTTTAATAATCATTGAAGGTTCAAAGATCTAGTGCTTATTGACTAATGAAATTATTATTCATAATATGATAATTTGGTCATGTCTTTCTAATGGTGGTCAGGTTGGCCGACCAACGTCGAGCCTGATCATTCGTTGGTCTGATGCATCAAATGTGCTCATGTTAATGGTTGGACCTAACTGAATCTTTTTAGTGAAGGCCAAAGCCTACTGATTAGACTTTTAGAGCAAAAATTAAATGACTAGAAGTTGTTTAGTGAAATAATTGATTATGAACCTATCCATAGGTGCACATGGATTGACCAACCAAAGTTGGGCTTATATGTAGTCTATGTGGATTCTAGTATCCACTAAGGAATTAGGGATAATTCCTCGAATTGGAGGTAGAGGCTATCGATTCAAATAAAATAGTGGGAGGACCTTTAGACTAAAGTCCAAATCTCTAAAGTAAATAATTCATATACTAATTAGGTCTATGGTTTTTGTTTTATGCAAAAATGGCCACTATCCTATTGCTCTAATCATTATTGGATAATGACAAACTCATGGAACCCAACTTCGATAGCTGGTATTGAAAGTTGAAGATCATCCTATAGCATGAATGGATCTTATATGTATTAACTAATCCAGCACCTGAGCAGCCAGCCCCGAATGCTATTAAGGTGGTGAGAGACACTTACCAAAAATGGCTCAATGATCGCACCATCATTCGATGCATTATGCTAGAGGCAATGAATGATAAGTTCAGTCGTAGGTTTGAAAATGCCCAACCTGAGGAGATGCTTCAAATATTGAACAACTCCTTTAGCATGCCTGACGATGTTGAAAGGCATAAGACTAGTTGTGCCATTTTCAATGCTCGTATGAGGGATGGGTTATCAGTCACTGATCATGTATTGTACATGATCGAGTTGATTGAATGCTTGAGTAAGCTGGGTTTTCTCCTATATGAGCAACTCGAGAAAGATGCGATCCTAAATTCATTGCCCAAGTCCTTCCTCCCTTTTCTTACTTATTTCAGAATGACAAAGCCTACAGTGAACTACCATGAGTTATTGGGGTTGCTGCAGAATATTGAGAAGGATCATCAGCTCTAAAAGGGGTCGGTGAATGTTATGGGATGATCTTCTTCTAGTCGACCCTTTGAGAAAGGGAAAAAGAATAAGAAGAAGAAGAGTGAGAAGGTGTAGCCACATGTTGGGATGTCTGCATAGGGTCAGACCAAGAAGCGCAAGCCCGACTAGAGCCAGGCAGAGTGTCCTCAGTACATTACCATCCTGGATCTGAATAGGCCAAGGAGGAAGCAAGTGGTTGTTGTGCAAGATAATTATATGATAATACTTTGCAACTTCTTAATTTGTCATACTACTACCTGGGTATTAGATACCGAAAGCACTTATCATATTTGTAATTCGATGCAAGATTTATAGGTCAATAGGAGATTTGGTGAAAGCTAGAGATTCCTGAACGTTGGAGATGGAAGACAAGTTCTAGTTCTAGCTTTAGGAGTCATGAACCTTGTAATCAATTCTCATAAAGTTATTCTTAGTGATTGTCACTTTTGTCTAAGTTTTTTATTGAATGTAATTTCTGTAGGCTTTTGGCCAAGAGCAGTTATCAGTTTTCAATAAAAGTAAATTTTTATGATATCATTTTGAATGGTGTTACAGCTTGTGTTGGACAATTGAATAATAAAATTTATCTATTATCACAACCTATTAACATAGTCCAAACCTCTAGTAAACATCCTAGAATAAATGATGTGTTAGATGTCTACCTTTGGCATTGTAGGCTAGGTCACATCAACAAGAACAAAATAAATATGTTGGCTCAGGAAGGAATTCATGAGGTCAGTGATTACGAATCACTACCGACCTGTGAGTCCTGTCTTCTTGGAAAGATGACCAAATCATCTTTTATTGGAAAAGATGAACGTGCCAATAAACTCCTAGGTCTAGTACATACTGATGTATGTGGACCCATGAGTGCAAGCACTAGTGGTGGATAATTCTACTTTATAACCTTCACAGACGATCTATCAAGATATGGCTATGTCTATTTAATGAAGCATAATTTGGAGTAGTTTGAAATGTTCAAACTATTCCATAATGAAGTAAAAAAGCAAATTGGGAAGAGTATTTAAACTCTTCGATTTGACCAAGAGGGTGAGTATCTTTCTAGTAAATTTCTGACATATCTTAAGAAGAATGGGATTCTCTCCCAATGGACTCCTCCTGAAACACCACAACATAATGGTATATCCGAAAGGAGGAATCGGATCCTATTGGACATGGTTTGATCTGTGATGGGATTTGCCGGTCTGTCGATCCTCCTTTGGAGATATGCGCTCAAGTCAGCTTGTTATATTCAGAATAGGATTTCGAGTAAGTCTATTTTCAAAATGTCATATAAGATATGGATAGGGTGTAAACCAGTACTCTCACACATTAGGATTTGGGGGTGTGAGGATTATGTCAAACATTTAGTAACAAATAAGCTCAAACCTAGGTCTGACAAGTATAGCTTTATAGGGTACCCAAAAGAGACCAATGGATATTACTTCTACCTAGCTGATGAACAAAAGATGTTTGTCAGCCTTAAGATAGTCTTTTTAGGAAAGAAGTTCCTTGGTGAAGGGACTAATGCCTCTAAGGTCGAACTTGAGGAAGTTCGATAGGTGGAAGAACTGACACAAGTAGCTGAACCTAAACCATATTCAATTCGATCAGACCCGAAGCCTGTTGAACCTGCATCCTTAAGGCAATCTGGTAGAGTACCATGTCAGCTGGATAGATACTACGATTTCTTAGTCCGAAATGGTGATCCTATAAAACTTGATGAGAATGATGAGAATTCGATCACCTACATGGATGCAATGCAAAGACCCGACTCTGAAAAATGGCTTGAGGCCATGAGATCCAAAATAGAGTCCATGAAAATCAACGATGTATGGACATTGATTGACCCATCCGAAGGGGTAAAATTCATAGGATGTAAGTGGGTCTTCAAAAAAAAAAGGAGCGCAGATGGAAAGATAGAGATCTACAAAGCCCATTTGATTGCGAAGGGATATCATCAACATTATAGTATTAACTATGATGAGATATTTTTTTCTTATGGAAATGCTCAAGTCCATTCGGATCATGCTTACAATCGCTACACATCTGGACTATAAAATCTGGCAAATGAATGTGAAAATAACTTTTCAAAATGGAGAGCTAGATGAAGAGGTGTATATGATACAACCTAAAGATTTTACATCCATAGATGAGTCTAAGGTGTGCAAGCTTCAAAGATCCATTTAAGGACTGAAGCAGGCATCTCAAAGTTGAAACATATATTTTGATAGAATGATTAAAACGTATAGCTTCATTACGAATGAAGAAAAGCCCTACATATATAAGTGGACTAATGGTCCAACAGTTGCATTTCTCATTCTGTATGTGTATGACATTCTTTTAATTGGGAATGATGTCCCTACATTACAAGGAATAAAGATCTGACTATCATCATAGTTCTCCATAAAGAATCTGAGAGAAGCTTCCTACATCCTAGTGTTGAAGATCTATAGAGATAGATCTAAAAGGTTGCTTGGGTTGTCTCAGTCCATGTGCATAGATACTATGCTGAAGAGATTCAGCATGGAGAATTTCAAGAAAGGCTATCTATCGATAGGCCATTGAATTTCTCTCTCGAAGAGAGATTATCCGATAATACCTCAAGAGAGAGAGCGTATGAGTAGAATTCCATATGCTTCAATAGTGGATTCTATTATGTACTCCATGATATATACGAGACCAGATGTGGCATACTCACTAGGGGTAGTGAGTAGATACCAATCTGATCCAGGGGAGAACATTGGAAGGTTATTAAAACTATCCTAAAGTATTTAAAAAATACTAAGAACTAGTGGCTTGTTTATGGTGAATCAAACTTGAAGCTTATGGGGCTTATAGACTTCAATTTCCAGTCTGATCATGATGACAGTAAAAGTGTGTCGGGATATGTGTTTATCCTTAATGATAGTGCCATCTGCTGGAAAAGTTTCAAGCAGCACACCATGGCCAATTTAGTGTGCAAGGCAGAATATGTTGCTGTATCAGATGCTGCCAAAGAAGTGGTGTGGCTGAAGAAGTTCATCATCGAGCTCGAAGTAGCACCCTCCTTAGATGGTCCAGTTCTGCTCTTCTGTGATAGTTCTAGAGCCATTGCTCAGGCAAAGGAACCCAAAGCACACTAGCAGATGAAGCACATTCTGCGTTGCTTTCACCTCGTCCAGAAGATCGTGGATCGAGGTGACATTGATTTTCAAAAGATCGATGGAAAGGAGAATCTAGTCGACACATTCACTAAAGCCACTGCGATGAAGAAGTTCGATGACTTCAAGTCGAAGATGGGTATATGATATTGCACTGATTGACTTTAGGCTAAGTGGAAGATTGTTGGAAATAGTGTCCCAAAGCCAATCGTCAGCTTATTGATGATTGAGCTAATTTATATAATTATATATGAATTATTAATTGAATAAAAGTTATTCTGGCTTTTTTATCATAAATCATTCATCTTCAAATGAACTCCTATCTGTTATGATGAAGTCCTTAGGACTATTTAGAATCGACAAAGAAGGATTTATCATTTAGTCCTTAAATATATTTGTGACCAAATGATACGTTGTTATCAAGAATGATAATGTTTATCGAGTATAGATCAGTGTGTGCCATATAAGTTGGTTGTCCTCTTAACCAAGGAGTGTAAAGACATTAGTTTGGCACGTAGGTGAGATGTAGGGGTACATCTACACTGAACGTGACCAACTCCATAGCTTTTCTACTGTCAAGAATTACTCTAATGGAATATGGGCATAAGTGTCCCTTCGACTTGAGATCACCATGGTAAGTTTCAAGCAACTCATTGTACTTTGATGTCGGACTATCTGAATTTCTAATTCAATAATGAAAGATTTTTGGGTACAGTCAAGTACTTAAGGAGTCGATGAGTGAGTCAAGATATGATTGACCACTCTTGAACTCAAGAGCTGTGTTCAATAGTGTTTTAATTTAGCAAAGTCTTAGCTAGGATAGTCTGTATGAGGGGTCACAGGACTAATTGCTTTGAGACATGAATTGGATGTATCTTCTAGGGTTAATAGCTAAACCCAGAGTCATCCTATGCATAGAGGTCAAAGGGATGAATTATATGATAACCATATTCACATAGATTTTGAATGTTGCGATTGCACTATTCGGCCTATCCGGACGTCGCGTACCATTGCTAGATGGTCACTTCGATTAGTATAGAAAATTGGTTTCTATGCTACTGGCTTCGGTTCGAACCTACGAGATGACACACACTAGAGGTTCCTACATGATCTAATAGCTGATCAAGAGAAGATTGATTAGTAATTTGATCACTAATTAACTAAATTTGATTGAATGATTATTTTTCAATCAAGACCAATTGAACTGGATTTATTTGGATTTGACCTAATTAGGTTATGAGATGATCTTATCGTCAAGAAGATTTGATCCCTTATTTGATCAGAGGTTTGGCTTGATTAATTTTTGATTTAATTAGAATTTAACTAAGCCTAATTAAACCTAAATATGTTGGATTTAAATTAGTCTAATTGGGCCTAACCAATTTGGATTGGATTGGTTCAATTGGATGTCAAATAAGAGACTAGTTTGACTAGTCTTCCCGTGCACCACATCACCAATATTTGCACCATCTTTTCTCTACAAGAAAGAGGTTTCTCATGATGATTTCAATGCAAGGGAGGGTGCACATTTCCCCTTCTCATGCATCTTAAAGATTGGCCTGATCTGGTAATAAATTCAATTCAAATGGGATTTGAGTTTGAATGGGTAACCTCTTGATTTAAGCCAATCCCACACGTCTCCCATGTTTATGCACATCTATAAAACAATTTATTTTATGGACGTGCATAAGGAATAGAAGAAAGGAGAGAGAGAATGTGAAGAAAGAAAAGCAAAGAGAAAGTCTCTTCTCTACATGCATGAGGAAAAACTAGGTGAAAGGTATTTGGATGAGTGCATATCCTAGGATCTCTATCTAGGTTTGGGATTCTAGATTGTGAGTTATGAGGGTCATGACTTCACAAAATTGGTGGAAGAACTCCTCTTCATCATCTTCTATGTTCTTCAAGATCCAGAGCATCCAAAGATCCCGTGAAGAAGATCAAACGAGATTGATCTACATCAGCCATTGAAGACTTCTATTCGAGCTAGCACTCAAGAGGAGTTGATCGGGATCTGGGTCTTGGGTGGATTATCCATGGAGGCCAGACACGTGTGTAACTACGTCACGATGATCAGATCTACACCGAGGAATCAAATTGCGAAGATCATCTACCCATGAAAAGGTAATGTATTCTGAATACGTAGAAATAGTAAAATAGTTTTACTGCTCTTATTATTTTATTTTTCAGATATGCATGAACATATGATACATTAGATCCTAATTGTGTAGGATTTTTAGATTAGATCTATAACTCTTATTATTAATTTGATTAATAATAGTTTCTACTGTGTATGATTTTCGAAAAAGTTTTTAAAAGTAGAGCTAGAAATCCTGTACGTTCCCTTCATCTTCAATACCAGGATATGGGATGGAGCCTCTATCACTAATCGTGTACTGTACATGATCAAGCTGATAGAGCGATTGAGCAAGCTCAGCTTTTTCTTGCATGAGTAGCTTGAAAAAGATGTGATACTAAACTCGTTGCCCAAGTCCTATCTCCCATTCGTCACTTATTTCATAATGATAAAGCTTGAAGTTGACTACCATGGGTTACTAGGTTGCTTCAAAACTTTGAGAAAGATCACCAACTCCACAAGGAGTCAGTGAACTTAGTGGGATGTTCATCTTTTGGTTCTCAACCCTTTAGAAAAAGAAAGAAGAACAAGAAGAAAAAGGAAAAGAAGGTGCAAGTTTAGGTTGGGATATCTGTGCAGGGCTAGATTAGAAAGATCAAGCCTGACAAGAATCAAGCTGAATGCTTCTTTTGCAAGAAGCGATGGCACTGAAAGAGAAACTATCCTTAGTACATTGCCTCCCTAGATCCAAATAGATAGAGAAAGAAGTAAGTAGTTGCTGGATAAGGTATTTATATGATAACTCCTTATAATTTTTCTATTTATGATTATACTGACTGGGTATTGGATATTGATAGCCCTTACCATATTTGTAATTCGTTGCAGAGATTACAGGTCAGTAGGAGATTCGAGCAAGGCAAGAGATTTCTGAACGTTGAAGATGGAAGACCAATTCCAGTTCTAGCTTTAAGAATCTTGAAACTTGTATTTAAGTTTCATACTATTGTTTTTAATGATTGTCATTTCTATCCAAGTTTATTTTTAAATATCATTTCTATAGACCTTCTAGCCAAAAATAATTATGAAATTTTAATAAAAAAATAGTTTTGTTATATCATTATGAATTGTGTTGTTATTTTCTCTAAACATTTGAACAATGGTGTGTATATGTTATCACAACCTGTTAGCATAGTCTATTCAACTGCCAAGCACCCTAGATTAGATAGTGTGTCAGATATCTACTTATGGTACTGTAGGCTAGGTCATATAAACAAGAACAATATAAACAAGTTGACTCAAGAAGGAATCCTTGAAGTCAGTGATTATGAATCACTTCCAACCTATGAGTCCTATCTTCTTAGTAAAATGACTAGGTCATCTTTTACTAGAAAAAGTGAGAGAGCCACTGAGCTCGTAGGTCTAGTACATACTGATGTATGTGGACCAATGAGGATAAATGCTAGAGTGGATATTTTTACTTCATCACTTTTACAGATGATCTATCCAGATATGGATATGTCTATCTAATGAAACACAAGTTGGATTCATTTAAAATGTTCAAATGATTCTAAAGTGAAATAGAAAAATAAACTAGAGAAAGTATTAAAACTCTTCGATCTGACTGAGGAAAATACCTTTTTGATGAGTTTCTCATATATCTAGGAGAGAATAGGATTCTCTCCCAATGGACTCGTTCAAGAACATCATAGCATAATGGTGTGTCTGAAAGGAGGAATCAAATATTGTTAGACATGGTCCGATCGATGATGGGTTTTGCTAGCTTGTCGATATCCTTCTAGAGATATGCACTCGAATCGACTTGCTATCTATTAAATATAATTCTAAGTAAGTCTATAGTTAAGACTATATATGAGATATGGATAGGACGTAAGCCAGCACTTTCATACCTTAGGATTTGGGGGTGCCCGGCTTATGTCAAATGTTTAGTTACAAATAAACTAGGGTCTAGATCTGACAAGTGCACATTCATACGATACCCAAAAGAGACCAAAGGATACTTTTTCTGCCATGCTGATGAACGAAAGGTGTTCGTTAGCCTTAAGGCAACTTTTTTGGAAAAGAGATTCCTTGGTGAAGGAACTATTGCCTCTAAGGTTGAACTTGATGAAGTTCAATAGGTAGAAAGACCATCACCTGTAGCTAAACTTGAGTTAGATTTGATTAGATCATATTTGGAGTCCAGTATACCTACATCATTAAAGCAATCTGTTAGAGTATCGCATCATCCAGACAGATTCTATGGTTTCTTAGTCTGGGATGGTGATCCCATCAAACTTGATGAGAAAGATGAGGATCTGATCACCTATATGAATGCTATACAGAGATTTGATTCTGAGAAATGGCTTGAGATCATTAAACCTGAAATAGAGTCCATGAAGGTCAATGATGTGTGGACTTTGGTTGACTCACCCGAAGGGGTTAAACCCATTAGGTGTAAGTGGGTCTTTAAAAGGAAGTGAGGGGCAAATGAAAGAGTGGAGACCTATAAAGTCCATCTGGTTGCCAAGATGTATCATCAACGTTATGGTATTGACTATGACAAGACGTTCTTCCTTGTGGTAATGCTCAAATCTATTTAGATAATGCTTGCGATAGCTGTCCATTTGGATTATAAGATCTGGCAAATGGATGTGAAGACAGCTTTCCTGAATGAAGAGCTGACCGAAGAGATGTATATGATACAACCTGAGAAATTCACATCCACAGATGAGTCCAAGATGTGCAAGCTTCAGAGATTCATTTATAGATTGAAGCAGGCATCTTGGAGTTGGAACATGCATTTTGGTAAGATGATCAAAACGTATGGTTTCGTTAAGAGCAGAGAAAAGCCCTGCATTTATAAATGGAAAAATGATCCAGTAGTGGTATTCCTTGTCTTATACGTGGATGACATTCTCTAAATCAAGAATAACATCCCCGTACTGTAGAGAATAAAAGTATAGTTGTCATCTCAGTTCTTCATGAAGGACTATCAGCGCATCACCATGGCATCACCTAGTTTTAATACCAAGTGTTGGAATAATTGGTACTAATTTGATACCAATTGTTATGCCTACGGCTGCTCCGAACCATAATCGTAGATCCGATCTCTTGCACGAATTTGGGTGCTAATCTAGAAATATGAGGATGAGTAAAAAAAAAAATTGTTGGCGGCACCTAGGGCTAGGCATTAGAACTAGAGAGAAAAGAGAGAAGAGAGTTAGGAAGAAAAGTTGTATATTGATTCCCCTCTCTTGTAAAGATTATAATATCTGAATTTATATATCTTAGAATTTCTGCTATATCACATGAATCCTAATAAACCTAAACTCCAACTGAAAAAACTCTCCTACGTTAACCCAATATATGAAAGCACTCACCAAGCCCATGTACACCCATGTCTCCCATGCTCTCACCTCCTAGATCTAAATCTGATCCATACATGTGTTAGCCACCTTAAGACCTTATTGGATCAGTCCTTAAGACCCCAAACAGAAAACCTCCATCCAGTTCTATTTGCCATCGTCGAGCCAGCTCGGTCAGAAATCAAGCTGGCTCGACTACATATCGCCCGAACCCTACCTTCTGTTTGCCTAAGACAGCCGGCTTGACTGCACCCCGAGTTGGCTCGATCTCAGCCCGAGCCAGCTCGACTATGTATTCGAGCTAGCCCACCTATGTGTCAGCTCCTTATCTTGGCTAATTCTTCTCTTAACTTTGATCCTTTGCTCCATCTTATATCCTAGGTCTGCAGAGCACCTACCAAGCCCACCTCAAGGTCCTCAATCCTGAACCTCAAATCCGTACAAGGCTACATACCGTCTTCACCCTAAGATAACTCCTATCCTAGCCCTAGGACCACACCCATCCTAGTCTTTTGGAGCCAACACCTTGGCTCCTCCTATGGCCCCCCAAGGCTTAGGAGCACCACCCCAGATCCTACAATCTCCATCTTGATGTGCCCAAGCCTTAGCACACCTGGCAATGTTCTCCTGCATGATCCCACTATCGATGCATGCCCTGATAGCTACTTGTGCACACCTTGCCACTACCATCTTTCTTCAACTGTTGAGCTCCCTTTGAGAACTTTGGAATGACCGCTTCCATCGCTGAAGACCTTGGCTTGCATCTATGCACCACCTTTAGAGTTGTAGGCAATCTTTTCCTTGGTAGTCATATCATTTATCTTTGACTTTCATGGAGAATCTATAGCAATCCTATGCCAATACTTGCTGCATACCCTGACACGATCTTCTTAGAACATCACCTATCCTTTTGCACATGCTGCTTCACCTGAAACTATGCATCTATGACATTGGAGCTAGGATATTGGTTCTCCTACACTCCTCCGCTCTAAAACCACCTCTGCTTGGTACTCCACCTGAAATCGAAGTCCACCTAATGCCACAAAAGTTGACTCTATAATTGAGTCCCTCGAGGCCAACCACTCAACGTTGCACTGCTAAGCCTGCCGCTGCACCTCGAACATAGTCGCTGCTCCTTCAAATCCTCTGCACTCCACGGACCCTCCTGAAACTATCTCGGATACACTGCATCCTACAGGCTCCTCCAAAATTACCAAGATTTCATCCGACTCTTTACTTTTAGTGATTAAAATGATGAAATCTGATTTTTCTCCTTCCTTGCACTACTTTCAAAGCGAACATTCTTGCTTAAAGTATCTTACATCACCATACTTGAAGCACTTCTTAGATCTCTTGCTGACCCTTCTTCTTTCCTTGCTTGGGCCTCTCTAACACCATGAGACCCTCCTGGAAGACCTTCCTCTTCATGATCTATTCCTGCTCCTCATTGGACCTTAGTGCTAATACGATCTTCTCGTACATTGATGTCTTCTTACCATATAGCAGTGTAGTTATCAATGGATCGAAGCTCTCAGGTAGCGATTGAAGGAACCAAATCTAGAGTTTCATGGCTAGATCTTAAAATTTTTTCAAGATTGGGTAGTGAAAGATTTAAATAAATCAAAATTTACTCCATAAAAGTATAGAATCCCTAGATCTAAGATCTTATTATATAATTATTGCATGGCATTGAATCAAAAATTAAAAACATAAAGAAAGAAGAACATGTTAATCACATCAACATGCATACACACTACATCTAATGCAGGTATAAAGAAAATAGATCAGATCTATTACCTGTGCAAGTTAGATCTTCTAAATTACTAATCCAGGCTTGAGGATGATGTTGCAAGCTGCACATGCGTTTGGCCTCTAGGAGTCATCCACACGAGCCCATAAATCATGATCAAAAATCCTAATACAGAAAATCAGTATAGTGTACCGGTACTATGCTGATCTTTCTTTGATGATCGATCAGATGCCTTCTTCTTCTGGATTTGGACTCTTCCAAAGAGAAGGAGGAGAGGAGGTTTCAGATATGAGACACTCCTAGAAAACTCAAAGAAGGAGGAAGGGAAGAGGTGAACAAAGTAATCCTAGAAGAAGACCTTCTTCTTCATCTCTTTGCTTCACCTAGACACCTAGTTTAGTGTCTATGAAACCCCAATGCCCAAGGACTCTCTCTTCATGGTTTTCACACACCCCAAAACTCTCTCAATGATCTAAAACCTCACAATGAACCAGCCCAAAATTCATCCAACATATATAAGAAAAGAGGAGTCCTTCTCTAGGTCAAAAACTAGACAAGGAATGTCAAATTTGGGCAAGTTAAGGGGCCCTCTCAAAATTTTTTGGCATGGACCATCTGAGAAAATTGCCCAAAATGCTCTTCTTTTTAACATGAAAAATAGAGAGAAAATAGGTTGGAGGGCGACACAAATGGGACGAGGAATTTTAGCTTTTCAAAATACTATCTCATAGGATTTGAAACCAAAATCAATTCCTTTCTCTGACTTGATTCACTATCTAATTTCCATATGAGAAAGAGAGGAGAGGAGGGCATGCATGAGAAGGCCTGTAAGAGAGATTTTTGTCACACAAAATAGAAGAGAAATAGGGCATGGGGAGTGAGGGGCTAAGATGGTGCAAGGTAGAATCCTGGTCTTATTAGGATTTCATCTATGACTTGGTCAAAGTAGTTTCTTAAGCCAAATTAAATCAAACCTAAGTCAATCAAATTAAATTAAAAAATTTAATTTTTTAATCAAATTAAAAAATTGGGTTGACCTAAGTCCTAGTTGAACTAAGACTAATATTTTCATGCACTTGACTTATCCAATAAACTAATTGGACTTGATCCAATTAAGTCCAAACCAAATCTAATTAAATCATATTAAATTAGACTTAATCTCAGCCCTCTAGCTTAATCAAATTAAGCTAATTAGCAATGTAATTGCTTAATCGATCCTCATATAATACTTGTATTAGGTTAAATATCAATCATATTAATCGTTTAATCCTATAACGATTCTTAATCGTTGATCAACCATCCATTGAGACCATGAGCTCTAATGTGTGTGACCTCATAGATTTGAACCTAAGCTAGTAGCATAGAAATAGATTCCTATACAATTGATAAACATCATAAATTCATCAGTAAAAGTATTAATTTATTAATTAATTTATATTAATTTTTAAGAATTAATTATTAATTTATATATAATTTTTGAGAAATTCATATTTTTATTAATTAAAAAAATTAATTATAAAATAATAAAAATTAAAAAATAAAATTTTATAATCAGTGGAAAGATCTCATTTTTTTGATCATAACAAAATAAGTTTGGAGCAAAACGGAGCTAAAATGAAAAAGATATGAATTTCTAAAGAAATAAAATAAAAAAATTAAATGAAAAAAATAACATACGGCTCAAACGGCTCAACCCATCACGCCGTAGCAGTCGACGTGTCCAAACAAGCTGAGCCAAGCTGACCAAGCTGGCGCGCCAAGCCATCCACGCTAGCCGACTCAAGCCCAGAAGCCATCAGTCGGTCTACAGCACAGTGTGGACCGCCAGCTCAGCAAACACCAGTGAATCAGAGCTACTACGTGGTGGACCTAGACCCCTAAAGGGTTTATAGAAAATTCATCATGGCTCACAGGGCATTTTGATCTTTTCATCTATCAATAAAAGGCACTGATTGGTTGTGGTGCACGATGTGGCCAGTTCATGGGAACAGTAAATGCGTGATTGTGTGGTGGTGGTTGTTTGCGGTCAAGATCGGACGGTCAAGGTTTTTTTCGATTGTTGATTTCATCCGGATCGCCATTGAATGGCAGCGCTTGATTCCAGCTTCGATCCGACGGTCTAGAAGGCTTCCGATGGCAATCAAACTCTCAGGCACGTGATCAATGGCCTAAATTCCTCCATTACGCGGATCCAATGGTCAAAAATTAATCCAACTTGATCTGGGCCATTACACGTCTATTTTTGGTATTTTTGGAAGCATCGGATCACCATCTAATGGCCAGAATTAAAAGAACTCAATAGGGGCTATTTTAATCCAAATTTCACTCGAATTTCTTCCTATTTTCATGATTAAAACAACCCTTAGTCCTACATTGCCTCCAGAAAAAATATCTAGCATCCCTAGCTCTATAAAAAGGACCCCAAGCCTTCAAAAATCAACTCCGATCAAGGTGAAGCTTTGGTATAGGGTGAACCCAGGCTATGAGTTAATGGCTGCTTCGAAGCAACGGATGCCAAGAAGAAGAGCTAGACTTCTACACCATCTTTCCATCAATGCCGATCCAAGATTAGAGATTAGCCTATTTTATTTTTTTTATGTATTTAAATTATGAACTTTTTAATGCAATATTTATTTTTATGCCCTTTTAATTTCATGCTCTTTATTTTTATTATAATTTATTTTTCATATTTTAATTATTACGTTTTATTTTATTATAAGTAGATGCTAAGATCTAACTAGTAGATCTTAGTACCATGTTTAAATTCCTACATCTTTTAATTTTTATTTTTTTTTATTTTTTGACTTCACTTTTGATCCCAAAACTCTTCTCTTTTCTTTTTCTTTTGTAAAATCAAAGATTTCAAATCTAAAAACACTACCTTCCCTATGAATTCGATCTGACTCACTGCTATTTATGAATTTTTAATTATTTTAAGAAATTAGATTAAACTGATAAATACGGTGTCTTAACGATAACATCGCAATCCTATCAAGTTTTTGGCATCGTTGCCAGAAAAGGCACAAACATTAAATTTTTGATCTCTTTGATTTTTTTATAAATAAATTATAAATAAATTTTTTATTTTCTTATAAATATTGCTTGCTAACTTTTTTTATTATTTTATAGAAAAAGAGATTAAAGAATAAAAAGAACCAAGAGTTTTGCTTGGTGAGATCAATCCTAACCCTAGTCCTCCTTCTTTTTATTTATTTATTTACTTTATTTTTAAATTAATTTAAAAAAATATTCATTTAAACCTAATTAAAAGTCTCATGATAAGATTAAAAATTCTAACTGTTTAGAGCATGCATCATATTAGTTTTATATTTATTTTTTTTTGATGATTTCTGGAGGCAAGGTAAGCCTTTCAGAATTCAATTAATTGCATGTATCTAGTTTAAGTTGCATAGAACCCTTTGATTGAAAATTTTGTGTGCACATTCATCTTTAAATCAAATTAAGGGCATAAAACCCAATTAATCAAGATAAGGTGGGGATTTGATCACCCTTCCTTGGCCCACAAACAACCAACCAGCATCTTGCATTGACCTAAGCCTTTAATTTTAAAATCAATTAGACATCAACCCTAGGAACTCGAGCTCAATAGGACAAGAAATCCTAAGAGTTGAACTAGGTTAAGGTTAGTCAATTTGACTAGTGTCTAGAAAAGTGGTTCAGGAAGGTGGTTTTTAATTGGTTCCGTTTGCTTACCTGGTCAAGCATAATTGGTGTCTAAGGCAAGCAATGGGGGGACTCCCACCGACCTTACACTTACCTGGCTAGTTGATTGGCTGATCTTACACTTGGAGGACTTGAAGGTAACTTGTAACAGTTAGGAGCTGTTTAGGTCTAGGCTGATCTTAGCTTAAGACTAATTTGTTTGAAACTTGTTTGAAAATAAAAATTTTTACTTTAAATATTTTCAATCTCTATTGCCCTGACATAAGGTTGCCCTGGCATAACGGAAAGTTATGTTGCATGGTTGTCCTAGGGTATGAAAAGGGTGAATTAACTTAGAACTTAAAAAAAAAGAGAGTTTAAAAAAGAAATATAAAAAATAAAAAAAATAAAGAAAAAGAAATCGAGGACATTGAGAATATAGTA
Source organism: Cocos nucifera (assembly GCA_006176705.1). Taxonomy (NCBI): domain Eukaryota; kingdom Viridiplantae; phylum Streptophyta; class Magnoliopsida; order Arecales; family Arecaceae; genus Cocos; species Cocos nucifera. The sequence goes on from QRFJ01006668.1 coordinate 37,124, forward strand.
AATTCTCCAACAGGAGAAGGATTTCAGATCGACTAGATTTAGTTCCTGTTTCAGACCCTACAACCTTAACATCCACAATTGATTTAGCAAATCAATCTCAGCCTCAAACCCTTAAGGATTTATGTTATCCAGTTGGTTCCGTCCAACCCTCTTGTATCAGGTTACCCCAATCCACAACAAATAATTTTGAAATTAAACCTCAAATCATTAACATGCTTCCAAAATTCACGAAAATAGAGGATGCATATATATTCATTAGGGAATTTGAAGAGGTTTGTGTAATCATAAAACTACAATAATTATCAGAGAACGAAATCAAACTGAGATTAATCAATTTTGCTCTTAAGGATAATGTCAAAACGTGGCTTTATAGTCTTCCAAATCAATCTATCACGACCTAGGAGGGCTTTGTAAGAATATTTTTAAAAAAATATTTTCCTCATCATAAAATAGCTAGAATTAGAAATGAAATAAACCAATTCTATCAACTAGCTAGTGAATCATTTTGGAAATACTTCGATCGATTCAAGAACCTCTTGACCCAATGCCCACACCATGGAATAGAAACTTGGAGGCTATGCCAAATAATTTATTAAGGTTTAGAGTCAAATTCCCAAACAATGCTAGAGTCCATATGCTAGGGATAATTTATGTACAAAGAACCAAATGAAGCCTGACAATTTTTAGAAGATCTAGCCGAGAAAAGTTTATAATGGGAAACAACTAGGGAACCAAAAAAATCCACACCTTGAAGAGGTGGAATTTACCAAACCTCCCTAGCTGCAAAAGCCAAAATTGCAATGTTGACACGTAGGCTAGAGGCTTTAGAACTTCAGAGACCAGCCAGTGTGAACCAAGTATCTGCACCCATGTGCAATGGGTCTAATGTACCAGACCATGTCCTTGAGGAATGTCCCCTCCCAATGAACTAATTAGATAATGGATGTGCATAAGTGAATGATGCCACATATCAGAGACTATTGAACAATCCCTATGCACCCACTTACAATCCAGATTGGAGGAATCATCCAAATTTTTCATGATCATAAAACCCAAATGTAGGCAGTCCAAGTTTCAATCAGCAGAACCCAAGGCCTAATCCTGTGATAAACACCTTGCCACCACCAGGCTTTAATATTAATGAAAAGAAAGTTAGTTCTTTAGAGAAAAGCTTGCAAACCCTAGTCAAATCTAATGCTGACACCAATGCCACCTTAAGCAATTTGATGTAAACCACAGGCCAAATTTTGAATTGAAATTCTCAGGCCATAGCCCGCTTTGAAATTGGTCAGCTAGCATCTACCATAAGTGAATGTAAATGAGGTAGGCTACCTAGCCAACCTGAACCCAATCCCAAGAATCAAAATGGTAGACCATCCCAAGTAAACCAAGTTAACCAAGTTAATGCTATTCATTCCTTGAGATCAGAAAAATAAGTGGATAATAAGGTAAATACACCTGACACTAGAGAAGACTTGAGTGCTGAGTCTGTTGAGCCTCCCACTGAACCATTCATAAAAATGACTAAACCATCACTTGAGTCATCAAAAGAAGAGGCACCCGAAGTAGAGTTGAAACTCCTTGAGTATTTAGGTTCACAAGAAACCTTGCCTATAATTGTTGCATCAGACTTGAATCCTAATCAAGAGGCATGTAATAAAGAGTCAATAGAGTTGTTTAAGCAAGATCACATTAATTTACCTCCAAAATTAAAATCGCCTTTAGATACCCTTCCAGCACCTATTGAATCAAACTTAACTCCTAATACAAAAACTTAATTTATGAGTATTTTAGAAGAACAAATAGAAGAAATTCTTAATAAACATGGGTCTCATAATGGGATCATAAATTATGTCCCTAAAATTAACAGTGAATATATCAATAATGGGATTATAAATCAACTTTCTGAGATAGGCAATCCAAAATTATTGGAATTTATCAATCCAATATTTGACACAGAATAGTAAGCTGCATTGTGTCTGGCTAAAGACGATAAACTTAGCGCTTGTTGGAAGGCAACCCAATATTTAGTTTTTATCTAATTTATCTTTCTAGTTTATTTTCTTTTTAGGATAAATTGAATAAGTTGGAGGAAGATCCCAAATTTTCAAAGGCATGTGTTGGACCAAAAATATAGTCAGGTGTATTCTTTCATGTTCTTTATTACACCCTTTATTTTTTTTTCTCCATTGAGGACAATGTCGATTAAGTTGGAGGAGAGAAAAATAAAAATTTTAAAATTTTAAGTCTTCGAAAAAGTTAGTATTTAGTATTTAGACACCTGATTATGCTTAAGAATCGAATTAAACTAAGCATTTTTAAAAAAAAATTGATACACAGATCAGAGAATCTGTGAGATATTGAGGAATCAAGTATTAAGAAAATTCAATAAAGAGTTAAGTCTAGAAAATAAAAAGTTTTTCCTTGAAGCATTTCTAATTACTTTCTACTAGCATCAAAGAAAAGTCTACTTTTTATAGGCTTGTGTAGGATAACTATACATTTCTTCATATAAAAATTTATTTTAATAAAATAGTTTCCAAGTACTTCTCACTGAGTAACCGGGCCTCTTTGCCTAAGCAAGCATTGAGTTTCGCATCAAAAGGTGGGAAGGGCAAAGAAGCTCGTTGTAAAGCTAGTCTTAACTCGTAGCCTATTTGATTCGAGCTAGTAAGCCCGAGGGGTATTCTATACCTAGTGCCCTAAAGCCAACTGATTTGGGAGTCATTGGCCCAAGACTCGCTACATGGATCAAATAGAAAGCTTAAGGGGTTAAGACACTCAATAGTGGTACAATGTTAAAAAAGAAGAAGAAGAAAACATTGGTTTTTCATCGAGTAACTGAGTCCCATTGCCTAAGTAAGCAATAATATTCACATCAAAAAATGGGCAATGTGAAAATAAAAATCAATAAATGAAGGATGAAAGTAGCAATATACTTGTCTATGGAAGTTTAGACAAATCAGAGATAAAGATGGGATAATTTAGAAAAAGTTCAAAAAAATTTAATGCTTTTTACTTAATTTTTTTATTGATAAGTATTAATATCTCAATGATATATCTCACTTAAGCTCTACTAAATATCAATGGCCATTTTGAAAACTGCTTAGGTAGAATTCGAAACTCTAAAGTTAAAAGGTATTTAAAACTAAATTCTTTCTTTACTCGAGGACGAGCAAAGCTTAAGTTGGGGGGTGTGATAAGCATCATAAATTCATCAATAAATTAATTCATATTAATTTTTAAGAATTAATGATTAATTTATATATAATTTTTAAGAAATTCATATTTTTATTAATTAAAAAAATTAATTATAAAATAATAAAAAATAAAAAATAAAATTTTATAATCAATGGAAAGAGCTAATCTTTTTAATCATAATAAAATAAGTTTGGAGCAAAACGAAGCTAAAATGGAAAAGATATGAATTTCTAAAGAAATAAAATAAAAAAATTTAAATGAAAAAAATAACATACGGCTCAAACAGCTCAAGCCATCATGCCGTAGTAGTCGGCGCGTCCAAATAAGTTGAGCCAAGCTCCAAGCTAGCATGCTAAGCCATCCACGCTAGCCAACTCAAGCCCAGAAGCCATCAACCCATCTACAGCACAGTGTGGACCGCCAGCTCAGTAGACACTGACGAATCAGAGCTTGCTACGTGGTAGACCTAGACCCCTAAAGGGTTTATAGAAAATTCATCGTGGCTCATAGGGCATTTTGGTCTTTTGATCTATCAATAAAAGGTGCTGATTGGTTGTGGTGCATGATGTGGCCAGTTCACGCGGTTCATGAGAACAGTAAATGCGCGATCGTATGGTGGTGGTTGTTTGCGGTCAAGATCAGATGGTCAAGTTTTTTTTTGATTGTTGATTTCACCTGGATTGCCATCGAATGGTAGTGCTTGATTCTAGCTTCGATCTGACAATCCAGTTCTCCCGATGGTGATCAAACTCTTAAGCATGTGATCAATGGCCTAAATTCCTCCATCAAGCATGATCCAATGGTCAAAAATTAATCCGACTTAATCAGGGCCATTACACGTCTATTTTTGGTATTTTTGGAAGCATCGGATCACCATCTAACGGCAAGAATTAAAAGAACTCAACAATAGATATTTTAATCCGAATTTCACTTGGATTTCTTTCTATTTTCATGATTAAAACAATCCTTAGTCCCACATTGCCTCCAAAAAAAATATCTAGCCTCCCTAGCTCTATAAAAAGGATCCCAGGCCTTCAAAAATCAACATCTCCGATCAAGGTGAAGCTTTGGTATAGGGTGAAGCCAGGCTATAGGTTAATGGCTGCTTCGAAGCAATGGATGTCGAGAAGAAGTGCTAGACTTCTACACCATCTTTCCCTCAATGCCGATCCAAGATCAGAGATCAACCTATTTTATTTTTTTTATGTATTTAAATTTTAAATTTTTTAATGCAATATTTATTTTTATGCCCTTCTAATTTTATACTCTTTATTTTTATTGTAATTTAATTTTTATATTTTAATTATTACTTTTCATTTTATTGCAAGTAGATGCTAAGATCTAACTAGTAGATCTTAGTACCAAGTTTAAATACCTACATCTTTTAATTTTTATTTTTTTTTCTATTTTCTGACTTCACTTTTGATCCCAAAACTCTTCTCTTTTCTTTTTCTTTTGTAAAATCAAAGATTTCAAATCTAAAAATACTACCTTCCCTATGGATTTGACTCGACTCACTGCTATATATGAATTTTTAATTATTTTAAAAAGTTAGATTAAACTGATAAATATGGTGTTTTAACGACAACATCGCGTTCCTATCACCAATCGAAGTAACCATCTAGCAATGGTATCCGACTGCTAGATAGGTCAAATATGTAGAAAAACATCCTTAGAATCCATATGGATATAGTTTTCATATAATTCATCCCCTTGATCAAAATGCTGGTAGAATACCTCAGAGTTCAACTATCAACTCTGATCAGATTGTCCATGTTGTATTTCAAAATATCAAATACATGTGATAGATTACCCTGGCCAAGGTTTTGCCATATTGAAATATAGTGATACATTCTTCTCCAACTCTTGGAATGGCCAATTCCTTCTTGATCATACTCTGACCTCACAAGTACTTGACTGTGCCCAGAAGCCTTCCATTACTGAATTAAAAATTTAGTTAGTCTAGTACCAAAGCACAGTGACTTGCTTGCCACTGAGATGATCTCAAGTCCAAGGGATACTTATACCTATATCCAATTAGAGACATTCTCGATAGTAGAATGCTCTGAAGTTAGTCACGTTCAATGATGATATATCCATACATCTCACTTATATGCCATACTAGTGTCTCCACATTTCTTGGTTAAGAGGATAATCAACCTATATGACACATAGCGACCTATGCTTGATAGAAGCTGTCATCCTAATTAACAGTCTATCATTCAGTAGTGAACTATTTTAAGGGCTAATTGATAAATCCTCTCTTTATCGAAGCTAAATAGTCCTAAGGACTTCATCACAATAATGGAGTTCATTAGAAGATGAATACTTTATTATAAAAAATATCAAAAATATATTTTATTTATTAATAAATCAATTATAGATATAATATAGCTCAATCATCAATAGGCTGATGATTGACTTTGGGACATATTTTCCAACAACTTCCACTTATCCTAAAGCTACTCGACATAGTATCTAATATCCATCTTTGACTTGTGGTTATCGAACTCCTTTATTGCCAAGGCTTTAGTGAAGGGGTCGGCCAGGTTCTTCTTTCTATCGATCTATTGGAAAATATGTCCCAAAGCCAATCATCAACCTATTGATGGTTGAGCTTATTATAATTATAATTTATTCATTAATAAATAAAATATATTTTTGGCATTTTTCATCATAAAGTTTTCATCTTCCAATGATCTTCATTATTGTGATGAAGTTCTTAGAACTATTTAGCTTCGATAAAGAAAGAATTTATCAATTAGTCCTTAAATCTGTTCACGACCAAATGATAGGCTTTTAATTAGGACGACAGCGTCTAGCGAGCATAGATCGCTGTATGTCATATAGGTTGGTTGTCCTCTTAACTAAGGAGTGTGAAATGCTGGTATGGCATACAGATCAGATGTATGGATACATCGTCATTGAACATGATCAACTCCAAAGTATTCTGCTATCGAGAATATCTCTGATGGGATATAGGTATAAGTATCCCTTAGACCTGAGATCACCTCAGTGACTTACAAGCAACTCACTATGCTTTGGTACCGAATTAACTAAATTTTTAATTCAGTAATGAAAGGCTTCTAGGCACAGTCAAGTACTTATGAAGTCAGAGTGTGATCAAGTTGGGATTGACTACTCCAAGAGTTGGAGAAAATATATCATTGTATTTCAATATAGCAAAACCTTGGCTAGGTTAATCCAGCAGATGGATTAGATATTTTGAAATATAATGTAGACAAGCTGATCAAAGTTGATAGTTGAACTCTGAGGTATCCTACGAGCATTTTGGTCAAGAGGATGAATTATATGAAAACTATATCCGCATAGATTCTAAGGATGATGTTATATACATTCGATCTATCCAACCATTGGGTACCATTATTAGATGGTTACTTTGATTAGTATAGGAATATATTTCTATGCTATTAACTTAGGTTTGAACCTATGAGGTCACACATATTAGAGCTAACGATTTGATTGGATGGTTGATCAACTATTAAGAATCCTTCTAGGGTTAAACAATCAATACGATTGATGTTTAACTTAGTGCAAGCATTGCAGGAGGATAGATTAGCAATTTGATTGATAATTAACTTAATTTAATTAATCCAAAGGACTGAGATTAAATCTAGTTAAATATAATTTAATTAGATTTTTTTTTTGACTTGATTGGATCAAGTCCAATTGGCTCATTGGATAACCCAAGTGCAAGAAAAAACTAGTCCTGGTTCAACTAGGACTTGGATCAACCCAATTTTCTAATTTGATTAAAAAATTAAATCAAAATTAAAACAAATTTAATTTAATTTTTAATTAGATTAGAATCTAGTTTAATTTGGTTGACTTGGTTTTGATTTAATTTGGTTTGAGAAACCATGTTTGACCAAGTCATAGATGGAATCCTAGTGAGAGTAGGATTATACCTTGCACCACCTTAGCCCTCCATGCCCCCCATGCCTATTTTTTTAGAATTTTTCATGGAAATTCTCTTTCCCCTGATCTTCATGCATGCCTCCTCTCTCCCTCTCTTTCTCAAATGGTAATTTGGTGGTTGACCAAGTCAAAAAGTGAATTAAGTTTTGATCTAGGATTCTATGAGATAGAATCCTTGTAAACTAAAACACCTCCTTCTAATTGTGCCACCCACACCTTAATTATTTCTTCTGAATTTCATGGTAAAAGAAGAAGTTTTTGTGTGCCCCTATTGTTGGTCAATAGTAGGAAATAAGGTAGGGGCACCCAAGAGTTGGGCACCCCAACAACTTGCCTTATTATGTCCTTTTCTTATCTAAGTTTTTAACCAAACTTGGACTCTACATATCTTTTTATTTAGGATGAATTTTGTCCTAATTTTTTCAAAAATATAGACCATTAACAGAGCTTTGAGGTGTAGAGGGAGAGAGTCTTTAGGCATTAGGGTTCCATAGACACCAAACTAGGTATCTAGGTGAGAGAAAAGAGAAGAAGAAGAGGGTCTTCTTCTAGGATTACTGTGTTCATCATCTTCCTTCATTCTTCCTTGGGTTTTCCAAGAAAGTCTCAGATTTAAAACCTCTTCCCCACCTTCTCCTCTTTAGGAGAATCCAAATTCAGAAGAAGAAGATATCTGATCGACCATCGAAGAAAGATCAGCACAGTACTAGCATACTATGCTGATTTCCTGCATCAAGATTTTTGATCGTGCTCGTGGGCTCATGTGGACAACTCCTAGAGATCGGATACATGTGTGGCTTATAACTTCATCCTCAAGCATGAATCAGCAAGTTAGAACATCTAATTTGCACAGATAATAGATCTAATCTGATCTAGCTGCATTAGATGTAATATTGTAGTATGTTGATGAGATCAACATATTAATCTTTTCTTTATATTTTTTTATTTTTGATTTAATATCATCCCTTGATTATGTAATAAATCTTAGATCTAGGGTTTTTTCATACTTATTTAAATAAATATTTAATTTATTTAAGTTTTTTGCTGTCTGATCTTAAAAAATTTTCAAGATTTACCCACGAAATCCTAGATCTGGTTCCTTCAATTGGTATCAGAGCCTAGGCTCTTATTACATAATTTTTTTGAGCATATTTAGATTATTTATTGGATTAGATCTAATTTATAATATAATTATTAAATCTAAAATTAAAAATTTAGATCTCACGAACTGCCACAAGGTTATCCTATTGTAAGGTTTACCCCTTATAGTGAAAAAGTTATCCTAGTTCATGATGATCTAGTCCTAATCATAAATTTATTAGATTTAATTTAATTTAATTTATAATTTAATAGATTTAAAATAGTTTTAGATCTAAAAATAAAATTTTTAGATTGCACGGACTACTATAAGGTTGTCATGCTGTAAGGTTTACCCCTTATGGTAAAAAGGTTGTCCTAGTATGCGCTAATCTAAAATATTGATCATAAAATTTTAGATTAGATCTAAGAGATTATATGATCTAATTAAAAGTATTTTAATCTAATTTTAATTATCATAAATATGTTAGTTTTGATCTAAGTTGATTTATGATTGATTGGTGTTGAAACTATTTCAATTATATGAACCAGTTTCGATTAGATCTAAAGTAAATTCATGTTTATGTTACTTGCATTTTAATTATAAATCAAACATGCAACTTGATTGATAGAACCATATTGTAAAAATATTTTACAAATATGAAAATCATTTTCAAAAAGTCAAACCCCAACCCTTAGCCCAAAAATTAATTAAGAATTAAGAAGTTATTTGATTAGGATCTAGGATTATAAATTGAAGATCCTAAGACACGAATCGTAACACATTGGGTTAAATGGGTTAGTGGGGATTAGATCCATTAATTAGGTTAGACCTAGGGTTAGATTAAAGAATGAACTTAATTAAAGAATTGACTAAATTTAATCAATTGTTGTCTTAGATTAGGTCAAGAATTCTCTAGATCAATTACAATAGTTGTAGTTGGTCAAGTCCATATCTTTAATAAGATCCAAGATGGACTTGATTCTTAGCTACAAGGTTCAGCACAAACTGTTAGGTTGATCTAATTGAAACTAATTAAATCAGTTAGTATCCAAGGTAAACCAGATCGGTTGTCTTTAATTGGCAGCTTGCTTACCTGACCATTTTTGAAGGTATCTAATGCAAGCCTTGGTAGACCCTCCCACTGATTGAACTTACCTGGCCTCTTAGTGAAATTATGTTTTGATCGGATCACTTGACTATTCGAGCTGATCCATGTCAGCTTGATAAATCAGTATGACTGATTTAGGTGCTCCTTGACCAACCTATTAATGGTCTCCCTTAAGCTAACTTGGTGAAGTCAATGGAAGAATCATGACAAGCTGGTTCATCTGATCTTCTCTCTTCTTTAAAAATTAAATCCTCTAAAATTATTAGGTCCTTAAAATGAATTGGATATGGTGATAACTAGATCATAGCCTTTCATTAAGTGGATGATAATGGGTCCATCAGTTGGATAATCATTGAAGGCCCAAAGGCCTGGTGCTTATCGACAGATGGAATTATCATTCATTATATGATTTCTTGGCTACATCTTTCTAAATAGTGGTTAGGTTAGCCAACCAAAGTTGGGCCTAATCATTCATTAGTTAGTTGGGCCAAGTATGGTCATGTTAATGGTTGGACCTAATCGGATCTTTTCAATGGAGGCCAAAGCCTACTGATTATGGATTGGGGCAAAATTTAATTACTATAAATTATTTGGAGAAACAATTGGTTATGAACCTATCCTTAGATGCACATAGATTGGCCAACCAAAGTTGGGCTCGTGTGCAGTCTATGTGGATTCTAGTACCCACTAAGGAATTAGAATAATTCCTTGAATTGGAGGTAGGGGCTGCCAATTCAAAAAAATAGTGGGAGAACTTTTTGATTAAAATCCAAATCTTTAAGTTTAATGAATCAATTACTAGTTAGGTTATGATTTTTCTTTGTGCAGATATGGCCACTTTTCTATCACTTCAATCATTGTTAGACAATGATAAGTTGGTGGGACCCAACTTCAATAACTGGCATCAAAAGTTGAAGATAGTCTTGGAGCATGAACGGATCCTATATGTGCTGACAGATCCTGCACCTGAGGAGCCAGTTGCCAATGCACGAGGAACAGTTAGAGACACTTATTAGAAGTATTTTAGTGATCAAACCACGGTGTGCTGCATCATGCTGGCTACCATGAGCGATGAGTTTAGTAGTAGATTTGAGACAGCTCAGCCAAAAGACATACTTCAAGTATTGGAGGATTCTTTTAGTACACTCGATGATGTGGAGAGGCACAAGACTAATTATGCCATCTTCAATGCCAGAATGTGAGATGGTGCCTCTATCACTGATCATGTATTGTACATGATCGAGCTGATAGAGCGATTGAGCAAGCTTGGTCTTTTCTTGCATAAACAGCTTGAAAAGGATGCAATACTGAACTCGTTGCCCAAGTTCTTTCTCCCATTCCTTACTCATTTCATAATAACAGAGCTTGAAGTAGACTACCATGGGTTATTGGGGATATTTTAGAACTTTGAGAAGGATCACCAACTCTACAAGGAGTTGGTAAACTTAGTGGGAGGTTCATCTTTTGGTTCTCGACCCTTTAGGAAAGGGAAGAAGAATAAGAAGAAGAAAGTTAAGAATATGCAAGTTCAGGCTGGGACATCTGTGTAGGGCCAAACCAAAAAGATTAAGTCTAATAATAGTCAAGTTGAATGCTTCTTTTGCAAGAAGTTGGGGCATTAGGAAAGGAACTATTCTCAATATGTTGCCTCTCTGGACCGGAACAGGCAAAGAAAGAAGCAAGTTATTGCTGGGCAAGGTATTTATATGATAACTTCTTACAATTTTTCTATTTATAATTCATTGCAAGGGTTGTAGGTCAGTAGGAGATTCGAGTAAGGAGAAAGGTTCTTGAATGTTGGAAATGCAAGACCAATTCTAGTTCTAGCTTTAGAAATTTTGAAACTTATATTTGAGTCTCATATGATTGTTCTTAGTGATTGCCATTTTTGTCCTAGTTTCTTTTTGAATGTTATTTCTGTAGGCCTTCTAGCTAAAAAATAATTATGAAATATCAATAAAGAAACAAGTTTGTAATATCATTATGAATAGTATTACTATTTTTTGTGGACATTTGAACAAAGGTGTGTATATGTTATCACAACCTGTTAACATAGTCTCTTCCATTAGCAAGCATCCTAGATTAGATAGTGTGTCAGATATCTATTTATGGCACTATAGGCTAGATCATATAAACAAAAATAGGATAAATAGGTTGACTCAAGAGGAAATCCTCGAAGTAAGAGATTTTGAATCACTTCCAACCTGTGAGTCCTGTCTTCTTGGTAAAATGATTAAGGCACCTTTTACTGAAAAAGGTGAGAGAGCTACTGAGCTCTTAAGTTTAGTACGTACTGATGTATGTCGACCAATGAGCACAAGTGCCAGAGATAGATATATCTACTTCATTAATTTCATAGATGATCTATCCAGATATGGATATGTCTATCTGATGAAACATAAGTCAAATTTTTTTGAAATATTCAAACAATTCCAAAGTGAAGTAGAAAAATAAACTAAAAAGAGTATTAAAACTCTTCGATCTGACCGAGGAGGGGAATATCTTTTCGATGAGTTTCTCACATATCTAGGAGAGAATAGGATTCTCTCTCAATGGACTCCTCCAGGAACACCATAGTATAATCGTGTATCTATAAGAAGGAATCGAACTCTGTTAGACATGGTCAAATCCATGATGGGTTTTTCCAGCTTGTCAATATCTTTCTAGGGATATGCACTCAAATCGGCTTGTTATCTGTTAAATAGGGTTTCAAGTTAGTTTGTAGTTAAGACTTCATATAAGATATGGATAGGGCATAAGCCAGCACTTTCATACCTTATAGTTTGGGGGTGCCCGACTTATGTCAAATGATTAGTTATAGATAAACTTGAACCTAGGTCTGACAAGTGCATATTTATAGGGTACCCAAAAGAGATCAAAGGATACTATTTCTTTCTTGCTGATGAACAAAAGGTATTCATTAGCCTTAAGGCAACCTTTTTCAAAAAGGAATTCTTTGGTGAAAGAACTACTGCCTCTAAGATTAAACTTGATGAAGTTCAACAGGTAGAAAAATCGATATCTATAGTTGAACCTGAGTTAGATTTGATTAGATCAGATCCAGAGCCTAGTGTACCTGCACCATTAAGGAGATCCGGTAGAGTATCACATCATCCAGATAGATACTAGGGTTTCTTGGTCCAAGATGGTGATCCCATCAAACTCAATGGATCAATGAGGATCCGATCATGTTTATGGATGTTATGTAGAGATCTGATTCTGAAAAATTGCTTGAGGCCATGAAATTCAAAATGAAATCCATGAAGGACGATGTGTGGACATTGGTTGATCCACCCGAAGGAGTTAAACCCATTAGGTATAAATGGATCTTCCAAAGAAAAAGAGGCATAGATGAAAAGATGGAGACCTATAAAGTCTGTCTGGTTGCCAAGGGATATCATCAACATTATGGTATTGACTATGATGAGACATTTTCTTTTATGGCAATGCTCAAATCCATTTGGATTATGCTTGCGATTGCTACCCATTTGGATTATAAGATCTGGCAAATAGATGTGAAAATAGCTTTCCTGAATGGAGAGTTGATTGAAGAGGTGTATATGATACAATCTGAGGGGTTTACATCCATAGATGAGTCCAAGGTGTGCAAGTTTCAAAGATCCATTTATGGATTGAAGCAGGCAACTCGCAGTTGGAACCTGCATTTTGATAAAATGATCAAAACGTATAGCTTCATTAAGAACGGAGAAGAATCCTACATTTATAAATGGACAAATGGTCCAGCAGTAGTATTTCTTGTCTTGTACATGGATGACATTCCCTTAATCGAGAATGACATTCCTGCACTATAGAAAATAAAAGTCTGATTGTCATCATAATTCTCCATAAAGGACATGGATGAAGCATCCTACATCCTAGGGATGAAGATCTATAGGGATAGATCTAAAAGAATGCTTGGGTTATCTCAATCTACGTACATATATACTATGCTGAAGAGGTTTAGCATGAAAAATTTCAAACAGAACTATCTTCTAATAGGCCATGAAATTTCTCTCTCTAAGAAGGATTGTCCGACAACTCCTAAAGAGAGAGAGCATATGAGTAGAGTCCCATATGCTTTGACAGTGGGATCTATCATGTATGCCATGACATATATAAGATCGGACATGGCATACTCACTAGGAGTAGTGAGTAGATACCAATCTGACTCTGGAGAAAATCACTAAAAAGTGGTTAAAACCATACTTAAGTATTTGAGAAATACTATGGACCAATGGTTGGTTTATGGTAAGTTAGATCTAAAACTTATGAGATTTACAGGCTCTAGCTTTCAATCTGACCATGATGATAGTAGAAGCATGTCGGAATATATCTTTTCTCTGAATAGTAGAGTTATTTGCTAGAAGAGTTTCAAACAGCATACTATAGCAGACTCTATTTGTGAAGCAGAGTATATTGCAGCATCAGATGCTGCAAAGAAAACTATGGCTGAAGAAGTTTATCATCGAGCTCAGAGTAGCACCCTTCTGAGATGGTCTGGTCTTGCTCTACTGCAATAGCATTGGTGCCATAGCTCAGGCGAAGGAACCAAAGGCATAGCAGTGGATGAAGCACATCTGACGCCACTTCCACCTGGTTCGGAAGATCGTGGATAAAGATAACATCAACCTTCAGAAGATCGATGGAATGGAGAACCTGATCGAACCCTTCACTAAAGCCCTGGTGATAAAGAAGTTCGACAACCATAAATCAAAGATGGATATTAGATACTGTGCCGAGTGACTTTAGGATAAGTGAAAGTTGTTAGAAAATGTATCCCAAAGCCAATCATCAGCTTATTGACGATTAAGCTTATTGTAATTATAATTAATTCATTAATAAATAAAATATATTTTTGATATTTTTCATCATAAAGTTTTCATCTTCTAACGAACTCCACTATTGTGATGAAATTCTTAGGACTATTTAGCTTCGATAAAGAGAGGATTTATTGATTAGTTCCTAAATCTATTCATGATCAAATGATAGGCTATTAATTAGGATGACAGCATCTATCGAGCATAAATCATTGTATGTCATGTAGGTTGGTTATCCTCTTAACCAAGAAGTATGAAGACACTGGTATAGCATACAGATGAGTTATATGGCTATATTGTCATTGCACATGACCAACTCCAGAGCATTCTGCTGTCAAGAATGTCTCTAATGGGATATAGGTATAAGTATCTCTTAGACCTGAGATCACCTTAGTAACTTGCAAGCAACTCACGGTGCTTTGGTGCTGGACTAACTAAATTTTTAATTCAGTAATGGAAGGCTTCTGGGTATAGTCAAGTACTTGCAAAGTCAGAGTATGATCAAGATGGGATTGACCACTCCAATAGTTAGAGAATAACGCATCACTGTATTTCAATATAGCAAAACCTTGGCCAAGATAATCCATTAGATGGATTTAATATTTTGAAATATAATGTAGACAACCTGATCAGGGTTGGCAGTTGAACTCTGAGGTGTCCTACGAGCATTTTGGTCAATGAGATGAATTATATGAAAACTATATTCGCATGGGTTCTAAGGATGATTTTCTATACATTCGACCTATCCGACCGTCCTGTACCATTGCTAGATGGTTACTTTGATCAGTATAGGAATATATTTTTATGCTACTAGTTTAGGTTCAGACCTATGAGGTCACACATATTAGAGCTCATGATTCGATCGAATGGTTGATCAATGATTAAGAATCATTCTAAGGTTAAACAATCAATACGATTGATGTTTAACATAGTGCAAGCATTGTAGGAGAATCGATTAGCAATTTGATTACTAATTGACTTAATATGATTAAACCAAAGAATTGAGATTAAGTTTAATTAAATATAATTTAATTAGATTTAGTTTGGGCTTGATTGGATTAAGTCCAACTAGCTTATTGGATAAGCCAAGTGCAAGGAAAAACTAGTCCTAGTTCAACTAGGACTTAGGTCAACCCAATTTCTTAATTTGATTAAAAAATTAAATCAGAATTAAATTTGATTTAATTAAATATTTAGTTGGGTTAGAACCTAATTTAATTTGGTTGACTTGGTTTTGATTTAATTTAGTTTAAGAAACCATCTTTGACCAAGTTATAGATGGAATCCTAGTGAGACTAGGATTACACCTTGCGCCACCTTAGCCCTCCATGCCCCCTATGCCTATTTTTTAGGAATTTTTTATGGAAATTCTCTTTCCCCTGATCTTCACGCATGCCTCATCTCTCTCTCTCTCTTTCTCATATGGTAATTTGGTGGTTGACCAAGTCAAAAAGAGAAGTATGTTTTGATCTAGGATTCTATGAGATATAATCCTTATAAACTAAAACACCTCCTTCTAATTGTGCCGCCCACACCTTCTTTATTTTCTCTGAATTCCATGGTGAAAGAAGAAGTTTTTGTGCACCCCTATTGCTGGTCCATGGTAGGAAATATGGTGGGGGTGCCCAAGAGTTGGGTGCCCCAACAACTTGCCATATTATGTCCTTTCCTTGTCTGAGTTTTTGACCAAACTTGGACTCTGCATATCTTTTTATTTAGGATGAATTTTGGCCTAATTATTTTGTAAAATATAGACCTTTGAGAGAGATTTGAGGTGTGCAAAAATCAGAGGGAGAGAGTCTTTGGTCATTGGGGTTCCGTAGACACCAATCTAGGTGTCTAGGTGAGAGCAAAGAGAAGAAGAAGAGGGTCTTCTTCCAAGGTTGCTATGTTCATCATCTTCCTTCCTTCTTCCTTGGGTTTTCTAAGAGAATCCTAGATCTGAAACCTCTTCTCCACCTTCTCCTCTCTGGAACAATCTAAATCTAGAAGAAGAAGGCATCTGATCGACCATCGAAGAAAGATCAGCATAGTACTAGCATACTGTGTTGATTTCCTGCATCGGGATTTTTGATCATGCTCATGGGCTCGTGTATATGACTCCTAGAGGCCAAACATGTATACAGATCACAACTTCATCCTCAAGCCCAGATCAGCATGTTAGAACATCTAACTTGCAAAGGTAATAGATCTGATCTATTGGTTTCATAGCTGCATTAGATGTAGTATTGTAGCATGTTGATGAGATCAACATGTTAATCTTTCCTTTGTATTTTTTAATTTTTGATTTAGTATCATGCCTTGATCATATAATAAATCTTAGATCGAGGATGTTTTACAGCTTATTTAAATAAATATTTAATTTATTTAAATTTTTTTCTATTTGATCTTGAAAAAGTTTCAAGATTTACCCATGAAACTTTAGATCTAGTTCCTTCACGATCTTCTGAAGGCCGACGTCACCTCGATCCACGATCTATCAGATCAGGTGAAAGTAGTGCAGGATGTACTTCATCAACTAGTGTGTCTTTGGTTCCTTCACCTGAGCTATGGTACCAATGCTGTCATAGTAGAGCAGGACCAGACCATCTAGAAAAGGTGCTACTCTAAGCTCGGTGATAAATTTTTTCATCCTCACAGCTTCTTTTATGGTATCTGATGCTACAATGTACTCTACTTTGCAAACAGATTCTGACGTAGTATGCTACTTGGAACTCTTCGAGTAGATGGCTCCACCATTCAGAGAAAATATATATCACGACATGCTTCTGCTTTCATCATGATCAGATTAAAAGCTGAAGTTTGTAAACCCCATAAGTATCAGATCTGACTCGCCGTAAACTAACCATTGGTTCTTAGTATTTCTCCAATACTTAAGGATGGCTTTAAGCACTTTCCAATGACTTTCTCCAAAGTCAGACTAGTATCTACTCACTACTCCTTGTGAGTATGCTATGTCTGGTCTCGTACATATTATGGTGTATATGATAGATCCTACTGTCGAAGCATATGGGACTCTACTCATATGCTATCTCTCTTCAAGAGTTGTTGGACAATCTTTCTTAGAGAAAGAAATTTCATGGCCTATCGAGAGATAGCCCTTTTTGAAATTTTCCATGCTGAACCTCTTCAGCACAATATCTATGTATGTGGATAGGGATAATCCAAGCATTCTCTTAGATCTATCCCGATAGATCTTCATCCCAAAGATGTAGGATGCTTCACCCAAGTCCTTCATGAAGAACTATGATGACAACCAGACTTTTATTCCCTATAGTGCAGGGATGTCATTTTTGATTAAGAGAATGTCATCCACGTATAAGATAATAAATACCACTACTGGATCATTTGCCTACTTATAAATCCAGGGCTCTTTTCCATTCTTAACATAGCCATACATTTTGATCATCTTATCAAAATGCATGTTCCAACTCCGAGATGTCTGCTTCAATCCATAAATGAATATCTAAAGCTTGCATACCTTGGACTCATATGTGGATGTGAACCTCTTAGGTTGTATCATGTACATCTCTTCAGTCAACTCTCCATTTAGGAAAGCTGTCTTCACATCCATCTACTAGATCTCGTAGTTCAGATGGATAGCTATCGTAGGTATTATCCAAATGAATTTGAGCATTGCCATAGGAGAGAATGTCTCATCATAGTCAATACCATAATGTTGATGCTACCCCATGGCAACCAGATGGGCTTTATATGTCTCCATCTTTCCATTTACACCCCTTTTTCTTTTGAAGATCCATTTACACCCAATGAATTTAACCACTTCGAATGGATCAACCAATATCCATACATCATTGACCTTCATGGACTCCATTTTGAATTTTATGGCCTCAAGCCATTTCTCAGAATCGGATCTCGGCATAGCATCCATATAGGTGATCGGATCCTCATCATTCTCATCGAGTTTGATAGGATCACCATCCCAGATCAAGAAATCATAGTATTTATCCGAATGATGTGGTACTCTATCGGATCGTCTTAATGGTGCAGGTACATTAGGCTCCAAATCTGATCTAATCAATTCTAACTCAAGTTCAGCTATAACTGTCAGTTTTTCTATCTGTTGAACTTCATAAAGTTCAACCTTAGAGGCAATTGTTCCTTCACCAAGGAAATCTTTTTCTAAAAAGATTGTCTTAAGGCTGACAAACACCTTTTGTTCATTAGTATGGTAGAAATAGTATCTTTTGATCTCTTTTGGGTATCCTATAAATGTGTACTTGTCAGACCTAGGTCCAAGTTTATCTATAACTAACTGTTTGACATAAGTCGGGTACCCCCAAATATTAAGATGTGAAATTGCTGGCTTACGCCTTGTCCATATCTCATATGGAGTCTTAACTACAGACTTACCTGGAATCCTATTTAATAGATAACAAGTTGATTCGAGTGCATATCTCTAGAAGGATATCGATAAGCTGGCAAAACCCATTATGGATCGGACCATGTCTAATGAAGTCCGATTCCTTCTTTTAGACACACCATTATGCTATAGTGTTCTTGGGGGAGTTCATTAGGAGAGAATCTCATTCTCTTCTAGATATATGAGAAACTCATCGAAAAGGTATTCCCCTCCATAGTCACATCAAAGAGTTTTAATACTTTTTCTACTTTATTTTTCTACTTCACTTCAGAATCATTTGAACATTTTAAATGAATCCAACTTGTGTTTCATCAGATAGACTTATCCATATCTGGATAGATCATCTATGAAAGTTATGAAGTAGAAATATTCACCTTTGGCACTTATGCTCATTGGTCCACATACATCAGCATATAGTAGACCTAAGAGCTCAGTGGCTCTCTCATCTTTTCTAGTAAAAGATGATTTGGTCATTTTACCAAGAAGACAGGACTCACAGGTTGGAAGTGATTTACAATCACTGACTTCGGGGTTCCCTCTTAAGTCAACCTATTTATCATGTTCTTATTTATATGACCTATCCCATAGTGCCATAAATAGATATCTGACACACTATCTAATTTAGGATGCTTACTAGTTGAATAGACTACGTTAACAGGTTATGATAGCATATATACTTCATTGTTCAGATATCCATAGAAAATAGTAACACCATTCATAATGATATTACAAAGTTATTTTTTTATTAAAATTTCATAATCATTTTTGGCCAAAAGGCCTATAGAAATAATATTTAAAAAAATAGGATAGAAATGATAATCACTAAGAACAATAGTATGGGACTCAAATACAGGTTTCAGGATTTCTAAAGCTAGAACTGAAGCTGGTCTTCCATCTCGAATATTCAGGCACCATTCATCTTGCTCGAATCTCCTACTGACCTGCAATCCCTGCAATGAATTGCAAATATGGTAAGAGCTACCGATATCCAATACCCAGTCAGCAAATCATAAATAGAGAAATTGCAAGGAGTTATTATATAAATATCTTGGCCAGCAACAGCTTGCTTCTTTCTCTGTCTGTTCGAGTCCAGAGAAGCAATGTACTGAGGATAATTTCTTTTCTAGTGCCCCCGCTTCTCGCAAAAGAAGCATTCAGCTTGACTTTTATTGGGCTTGATATTTTTAGTCTGGCCCTACATAGATGTTCGAGCCTGAACTTGCACCTTCTTAGCTTTCTTCTTCTTGTTCTTCCTCCCTTTCCTAAAGAATCAAGAACTTGAAGATGAGCCTCCCACTAAGTTCACTGACTCTTTGTGGAGTTGGTGATCCTTCTCAAAGTTCTAAAGCAACCTTAGTAACCCATGGTAGTCTACTTCAGGCTTTGTCATTCTAAAATGAGTGAAGAATGAAAGAAAAGACTTGGGCAGCAAGTACAGTATTGCATCCTTTCCAAGCTGTTAATGAAGGAAAAATACTATTTTCCACCGTAGGATCATGCAGATCTGATCAGATCTGAGATGGATTTTTTAAAAAAATTCTTAAATAATCCAATCAAATCTGAGAGTTCTCAAATTTGATCATGGTGATCTAAAAATAAAAATTAAATCAGATTTAATTTTATACCTTATTTTGATAATCTGATTATCCTATGATGATCCTAATATTTCCTGAGGTTCTGGAAGGAGCCACGCATGCGCTTTGCCTTTATCAGTATCCACTCAAGAAGGATGTAGGCATTTTCTCCTCATAAATCTTTTCTCCAAAGATCATATCTGAATCTGATCTGAAAGTTCTTCAAAAAATTTTTGAAGGCAGCTGTCCATCTCACGAATACCGTCATGTAGATGCTGAACTCTTCACTAATTTGATTGGACCTTCTTCTTAGATTTGTGCCTAACTTTTTAGGCATGTAAAATAGAGGGATGGAAAGGATAGAGAATGTGTGGGATATCTAGAATGGTAGTCTTTGGGTACCAAAAATAATTCAACATGAAGAGCCTTGGTGCAAGGGTTCTTATACAAAAGCATAGCACCAAATTAAAGTCTCTCTTTGATCAAAATCCTTATTTTTTTGACCATTGGGATTCTTGGACCTGATCTCCACGAAAATCCCCAGATCCCATCTAACTTTGACACCAAATATCAATCTAGAAGGTGGTGGCATGAGTAGATAAGGAAGAGTCCACTGAGTAGATATGGAAGAGTCCACTGTGCCTAGGACTCTTCCTTCAAGAGTTTAATCCGAATCAAACTCCATCGTAACCTAGTCTAGACATCTCTAAAAATCATAAAATTTGGTACACCCAATGTATAATTCATTTTCTATCACATATCCAAAAATTATATCAAGATTATTTCCAAAGAATTTTTTAAAAGCATCTAATCCGGTGACCCTTAATTCTCTCAAATAGGTCAACTTTTAACCCTAGTCCAATTTGACTATGAATGGATTTAATTTCTATAATTAATCTGATCTGGACTTATTCCAGCCAGATGAAAATAAACCCATTCAAAATACATGAATGAGTCAAATCAAATTTAACTTGGTTGTGATGAATCAGAAAGATTTTAGAAGGAGAAAGTCAGGCTCAATCGTGTGCTAGCATAATTATCTTGAACCTGATTGGATCTAACCCAAATCAATCAAACTAGGTTAGCTTAATTGATGACATCCAGATTCAAACTCTTATTTGTATGATCCAGTTAGGTTCAATTCTATATGATAATGAGATATGTCGCGATATCCATCATCGACATCATCGAAACACCTTTCAATGGACTAGAACTTTTTTGATTCATACAATTAGAATGATTGATCATCAAAATCATTCTAATTGCTCCTAAAATCCATCAGTGACACCTAACAGTATATGGTGGTAATACATCAGAACTGAAAGTGAACCTCTCAGTATAGTTACCTATGTGATTCGGATCTTCTATCTTTAGCCCTAACAGGATTAGGGTTAAGGTGAACTCATCAAACCCAATGTCCGTCATATGAATTAATCATTCAATTCGAGTCCAATGTAAAGCCCTAATAGAAACTCTTTCTATCATCTTCACTCTACCATGGCTATGGGTTTAAGGACTCAATCTCATGATTATCATAAGGCTACTCCTCATCTACCAAGGTAGATAGATCCTCTTATTGGTGCAATCCAATTCCCTCAAGGTGAACTGTTGATGCACCTCGGATCAAAGAACCATACACACCACTACAGCATCGAGTCAGTCATCGACGAGAAGATAGACTTCCTTATGACTACACGAGGTGATCATGCTTAGTGGCCTCATTCTCTAGCAAGTATCTGTACTCTTTCTTTGGTGTCTCCACACCATAGACTCAAGATACATCTATCCAAAGAAAGCAATCGTACACCAACCTTCCAGATCGATCATCATCCTTATGTTGATCGTACAATTGGGAGCATTTTATGAGTTAATTATAAAAATTCATGTCTTAAATTTTCAACTCTTGAAAATATGAATTGTCATTACCATTAACTCAAAGGATGTATCAGAAACACTTTTAAATACACACTGTGATAGAAAAATAATCTATTTATTAATTTATAATCAAAATTATAAAATTATCCTTAGAAGTGTATTATAAGTGACAGCCAATCTGGCTTCTAGGGCATACATCTAACAAACTCCCACTTGACCTAAAGCCAATTGGCTACAAATCTAAGTCCCATCTTCTCAAGGTGGGTTTCGATCTTCTACTGGATCAATGGCTTTATCAGCGGATCAATCGCGTTATCTGTAGTGTCAACTCTCTTGACCTCGACGTAACCCTTTTCGAGGTAATCGCGGATGCAGTGGTATTGCCACTCGATGTGCTTGGATTTCTGATGAGACCTCAGCTCCTTAGCTAAGGCTATGGCACCATTATTGTTATAGTACAGAGGGACGGCATCTGATGGCATCACTTCGAGCTCTATGATAAAATTCTTATACTAGAATGCCTCCTTTATAGCTTTCGATGCAGTGATGTACTCTGCTTCCATGGTGGAATCTACTGTCACCATCTACTTAAAACTTTTCTAGCTGATAGCACCACCATTACAAAGAAATAAACTTTCAGATGTTGACTTTCGATCATCTATATCGATCATAAAATTTGAGTTTGTATACCCCTGGACCTGGAGTTCTCCATTACCAAAGACTAGAAACATATCCTTAGTCCTTCTCAAGTACTTAAGGATACATTTCACAAAAGTCTAGTGCTCTTCATCTGGATTCGACTAATACCTACTCGTGGCACTCACAGCATGGGCAATATCAGGTCGTGTACATACCATGGCATACATGAGGCATCCTATTGCTGAAGCATAAGGGATCTTGCTCATGCATTCAATTTCCTCAGGTATGTTGGGACCCATCTTCTTGGAGAGATGAACGCCATGTCTGAGGGGCACCAATCCCCTCTTGGAGTTTCCTCCTCTATGTACATCTTCTGTGAGAGACCCAGCATCTTATTTGGTCTATCTCTATAGATCTTAATTTCTAGAAAAAAAGATGCCTCTCCTAGATCTTTCCTGAAGAATTCTATAGACAACCACATTTTGATCATAGTCAACATAGGAATATCATTCCTAATTAGGAGGATGTCATCCACATATAGTACGAGAAAGATAATAGTGCTTTCACTGATCTTTTTGAAAATATAAGGCTTCTCCTCATTCTTGATGAATCCAAATAATTTGATCACATCATTGAAATGAGCATTCTAGCTCCGAGATGCTTGCTTAAATCCATATATGGATCTTTGCATCTTGCAGATCTTGTGATTAGTATCACTGGATGTGAAACCCAGCGACTGTTTCATATAGATATCTTTCTCTAGATATCCATTTAAGAATGTCATTTTCACGTCCATCTGTTATATATCATAATTGAAAAAGACTATAATAGCAAGCAATGTGCCGATGGATTTGAGCATTGCTACTGGCAAAAAAGTATCCTGATAGTCAATGTCTTCACGCTGACTATATCCTTTCACTATGAGCCTTGCTTTGAATGTCTCTACATTCCCATCGACATCTATCTTTTTCTTGAAGATTCATTTATACCCAATAGGTACTATACCTTCAGATGGATCTACCAAGGTCCAGACTTGGTTCGAGTGCATTGAGTCAATCTCTGATTTCATTGTCTCTAACCATTTCTCAGAGTCGATATCTGATATTGCCTCATCATAGGTTTTGGGATCATCACCATGAACCCCTTTTCCTGTGAGAAACATTTTCTTTACATCCTCTAAAATAGTACCTAAGTACCTTTTAGGAGGATGGGAAATCCTTTTTGATCTATGAGGTGGATGAGGTAGTGATTGGACTGGCTCAATCTGATTGGGTTCCATAGGTTTCTTGGCTCGTTGCTCTTGGAAGACTTTCTCCTCATGCCTAATCTATCTTCTGATGCCACCATCTTGAATAAGCTATTTTTCAAGAAAGATGGCATGTTGACTCACAATCACATTGTGATCTTCTGAAAGATAGAAATAATATCCTAATGAATCTTTAGGATATGCTATGAACCGAGCTCTAAAGGACCTAGACTCTAACTTGTCTGCCTATTGTCTCTTGATATGGACCGGACAATCCTAAATTCTGAGATGACTCAGACTTGGTTTCTTATCATGCCATATCTCATACGGTGTGATAGAAATGATTTTAGATGGAACCCTATTCAGTAGATATATAGCAATCAACAGATTGTCTCCAAAGAAACTCAGGGAGGTATGTGAAGCACATCATGGATCGAACCTATCTAATAGGATCCAATTTTTTCATTCTAAAACCCCATTGAGTTGAGGCATTTCAGGTGGACTCCATTGAGAGACTATGCCATTATCCTTAAGATAGTCTAGGAATTCTCGACTAAGGTATTCGCCTTCTCGATTTGATCGAAGAAGCTTAATGGATTTTCCTATTTATTTTTCTACTTTGAGTCTAAATTTCTTAAACTTCTCAAAAGCTTCAAACTTGTGTCGCATCAAATACACATACCCATACCGAGATAAATCATTGATAAAGATGATGAAGTAGATATAATTATCCCTAGCTGGCACATCAAATGGACCACATACATCAGTATGTACTAGGGCAAGCAGGTCTGTGGCCCTTTTCCCATGTCCCAAAAAAGGAAGCTTGGTCATTTTGTCATGAAGGCATGATTCATAAATCAGATATGACTCGAAAGTTAATGGACTCAACAGTCTGCATTTCTCTAATTTGTTAATCCTATCTTCAGCTATATGACCTAGCCTAAGATGCCAAAGATACCTATCGTTTAGACTATCCCTAGGTCGCTTTGATCCTGTGGCATTCATGTTTTGCTCTATATTAAAAATAGAAACATCAATACGTAACTGATAGAGATCATTTATAAGAAAACCACTTGCAATTTTATTTTTTTCATAAAGAACATTATAATGGTCCTTAAGAAAATTAATTACATAGTCTTCCTGTGCTAAATATGAAATAGAAATCAAATTTCTACTTGCCACAAGCACATAAAAATAGTCCCTAAGTACTAAGTATAATCTTGATGGTAATCATAGAGGGTAGGTTTCCATGGTCACAGTAATAATTTTTGCTCCATTCTCGATGCATAGGATCATCTCACCATCCCTCAGTCTTCTGCTGTCATGAAGACCCTGTATAGAAGTGCGCAAGTGAGCACTAAAACCATAGTTAAGCATCCAACTAGATGCACAAGAAATCGTAAGATTAGATTCTATAACAAGCATACATCCAGAAGGACCTGCCTCCTTATTCTTCAAGCTGGTCAGGTAAAGAGAATAGTTCTACTTCCAATGGCCATCAGTGATGCAATGAAAATATTTTTCTTTATCAGCAGTCTTCTTCTTCGGCTCTACCTTCTTCTTCCCACCATCCATCTTCTGCTTCTTCATGAACTTTTTCTTCTTCCCAAAAGACTATCTTGGAAGAAGTCTGCTCCATAATAAGTACTGAGCCTTTAGAATCTTTCATAGAAAGCTCAGCAGTAATCAGCATATTCATGAGCTCAGCCAAGGTATTCTGAAGTTTATGCATATGGTAGTTCATGATGAACTGTCCATACGCATCAATCAAGGACTGCAAAATTATGTCAATCTACAGATCCTAATCTAACTTGACTCTGAGCTTCTCAAGCTCCTCTAAGTCCTTAATCATCATCAGATAATGATCTTGGACCAACTGCCTATCATGCATTTGAGCCTTAAACAGTCTTTTAGTGACTTGATATTTGGCTGTGCGACTCTGTTCACCAAATAACTCTTGTAGGTGAGCCAATATTTTATAGCTAGTCTTAATGTCTTCATGTTGCTGCTGGAACTCATCAGACATCAAGCCTAATATATAATACCTAGCTTTGTTATCTTCATCCATCCACTTCTCAAGAGAAGCTCTCTAATAAATGGAAGGATAGACTGGTAAGGTGGAAAGATCCTGTTCCAATACATAAGTCAACATCTTAGAATCCAAAATAATTTTGAAGTTTTGGAGCCAATCCTTATAGTTGGATTCGATCAGTCTATGGGTGTTCAGGATATGGGCTAGTGGATTAGATGCCGATATTTTTCTATAGAAAGTCAAAGTTTCTAGTTAGATTTTGTAATTAGACTTAACCAATTTATTTAAAAATTTTATTTTTAAATAAATTAGGCTTCCACTATTTACTTGGATCCCTACACTTTCTTGGTAGAGATGCAAAAATCTTCATGATTATTGATTTTTAGTGGATGGTGCAGTTCCACCAACTGACTCACCACCTCATCTAACAGTTATTGGTGATGGGTCAACCGATGAGTGGACAACTCTTATCCAATGATTCTCTAATCATGGTGCACCCTAACCTGATCTCTAATTCATGAAACTCACTATGTCCAGAATATTGATCCACTCCTTAGTTAAGTCAGACCCACCATTCTCATAGATTGAATTTTTGATTGGGTCCCTCACCATATCCAAAATATTGAGCCCAATCCATCCTCCAACCTGTAGCATCCAATGCCTAATAGATATGATTGCATCATTTTGGTGCAACTAAACCACTGTATCTAACCGAGAATAATCAACCCTAGGAAGGGCCCGCACATCTATAATGGTGGAAGATCTTAGATTTAATATTTTCTTAGAAAGATTTAATTTAGGTCTCTTTAAACTTGACTTGACTTAATCATAACAATTATTACTAACCTAGTGGCATGGGTTGGCTCAAATTATTAGCCACCTAAAATCAGAACTAGATCGACACAAATGGCCCGATAAGTAAGACCGATGGAAGGGATATACCATTAACTCGACAAGAATGCATTTAGGTCGAGTAGCTCTCAATTAAAAATCAATCGATCGTATCTGCCAAATTTATCTTATACACCAAATTATCGAATCAGAACTAATTGTTAGATATGTGTGCCCTAGAAGCCAGAATTGGCTGACACTTATTATACACTTCTAAGGGCAAAATTATAATTTTGACTATAAATAATAAAATAGATTATTTTCTATCATAATGTATATTTAGTGTCTATGATACATTCCTTGAGTTAAGAACAATGATAGTTCTTATTTTCAAGAGTTGAAAATTTAAGACATAAATTTTTATTATTAACTCATAAAATATTCCTGACCGTAGGATCATCATGAGGATGGTGATTGATCCAGAAGGTTGGTGTACAATCACTTCTTTATAGTAGATGAGTCTTGAGTCTACAGTATAGAGACATCAGAGCGAGAGTATAGGTACTCGTTAGAGAATGAGGGCATTGAGCATGACCACCTCGAGTAGTCATTAGGAAGTCTACCTTTTCGTCAATGACTAGCTCAAAACTGTAGTTGTGTGTCTCGTTCTTTGACCTGAGGTGCATCGATAGTTCATCTTGAGGGTGTTATAGTTTGACTATACTGTAACTCGATCTTCTAGCCATTCGAAATCCTGAGATGTATGTTGGCTATAGCATATTCGTTGTAGGAATTGGATTGCACCAATAGGGAATCTATCTACCTCGGTAGATGAGGAGAAGCCCTATGATGATCATGAGAATCAAGTCCATAAGCCCATGGCCATGGCAGAGTGAAATAATAGAAAGAGTTTCTATTAAGATTTTTACATTGGACTTAAATCGAATGATTAATCATATGATGGATATTAAGATTTGACGAGATTACCTTAACCCTAATCCTGTCGGGGCTCAAGATAGAAGAACTTAATGATATAGGTAACTACACCGAGAGGTTCATTTTTAGTTTTGATGGATTGCCACCACATGCTGCTAGGTGTCATTGGTAGATTTTGAGAGCAATTAGAATGATTTAGATGATCAATCATACTAATTGTCTGAATTAGAAAAGTTTTGATCCATCAAAAGGTGTTTCGATGATGTCGATGATGGGGATCATGACATATCTCATTACCAAATGAAACTAAACCTAACTGGATCACTCAAATAAGGGTTTTGATCTAGATATTATCAATTGAACTAACCCAGTTCAATTGATTTGAATAAGATTCAATTAAGTTCAAGAAAATCGTGCTAGCACACGATTGAGCCTAATGTTCTTCTTTAATTATCATTAAAAGTTGTCTCGACTGAGCCAAATATGTTTGGGCTCACTCAGGTACCTTTACTTGGTCTGACTAAAGTTTGTCCAGGTTAGAAAAAAGTTGTCTTAATTTATGAGATGAATTTGAGATAACACCTATCATTTTCCATCACCTGCTAAATCCTGTTTTGGACATTTGGTCAAACATTGATCTTTGACACTTAGACATCTGCCTATGTGTCATGCACCCATAGGAGAGAATTTTTGGACCAGTCAACCTGCTAAGAAGTAGATGGATAAGGGGCATAGGCCTAGGGAGGCGTGCGCCCATGGATAAAGCATTTGGAGTCCCATATAGATGGGACCCCAGTTGCTTTGGGGTTTCTAGCTAGCTGGTGCCAAAGACTTATCTTTGACCAGTCTTGGTACCATCTAAGGATGATTCAGAGGGGCTCTCATCTGATTAGATCAGATGATGTCATCTCATCAATCAGATTTAGATCTGATCACACAAAAGTTTGTGATTCGTCGGAATGATGTGGCACTGCATGGCGCAACAAGGTCTATAAAAACCCTATATGCACCAAGATCAAAGAAGCTTGACCCATTGCCCATGCCACAAGACTGCCCCTCTCCCTCCTCCATGCCATCTTTAGGTCTTCTCTCTCCTACCCATGCCCAAGAATTTTTGGGCTTCAATTTGGTGTGATCCAAGCAAGAGAAAGGTGACAGAAAAAGAAAGAAGGCAGCACTACTGCAAGAGATAACTCACATCTTCGAAAGAAGTTTTGAAGAACTTCAAAATTAGATTCACATCTAATTTTTGGAGAGATAATAAAGAAGAAAAAGATCTTCAAATCCTATCTGAGTGGATATTGATAGAGACCAGGCACTTGCTTGGCTAGATCCAGAACCTCAGGCAGACATCAGGATCATCATAAGATAATCAGATTACCCTCAATAAGATAAATTAAATTAGATTTAATTTATTTTTTATTTTATTTTATTTTATTTTATTAGAATAATAATATCAAATCTAAAAAGTCTCAGATCTAATCTAGATACAAAAATTTTTTTTTTGAAATATCTCTCTTGATCCAATCGGATCTGAACGAACTTGATCTAGAAAACTAGGTTTTTCCTTCACTAATTGGATTAGCCTACAATCCAGACTCGAACCGTGGAGCTAAATTAGGTCTTGACTTGATCGAGTCACATCTCAATGTGATTCGATCTTGACCCAAACTTAATCCTGTTAGGCTGGTCAAATCTAAGCTTTCTTTGATCCCACCTAACCAACTTTTGATTTGATTTGATCAACCGCTAGACCTAATTGAGCTATCCAAGTTTGAATCCAATTTTATGAATATATTAAATCTAAAAATTTATAATTTTTAGATCTAATTAATTTTATAATCTTAATTCTTAATTAAATTTTGGGTTCATGAACAAAACATGTAATAAAAATTTTAGGATTTCAGGATCTAGAATTTTGCAGAAAAATAAGTTCTAATTTCTGATTAAGGATGGGCACACAACACCCCTACATGCTATAAAAATACCCCATCGAATGAGAGGAGAGGGCCTTTAAAAATTACTTTATTTTTATGACCAGACGGCCATGGGGAACTTCTTAATCAAAAATATAATTTTTACTACGAAACTAGTAGATCATATATCACATATAAAAAGATCTAACTAATATATGTCTTGCATACATCTCATGTATCACTAATATGCATACTTTCAGATCTAAAATATCACATATTAAATTTAAAAAATAAAATTTTAAATTTTATCATATAAAAAATAAAACTATTCTAGACATCTTATAGAACTATTCTATGACTAGTCTAAGCATGCATCTTTCATATCTAATATAAATAAATCAAAAATTAAAAATTTTATTTTTTATTTTTAGATCTGATTATAATAATTATAATATTAAAAAATATAAATAAATAGATCTAAAATTATATTTAATCAAAATAAATACATGATCATACTAGACTACACATAAAACTATTCTATACCTTGTTTAGTCATGCATCTTATACATATTAGATCTAAATTATTTAATTTTTTATTTTTAATTTTAGATCTAATCATATCTAATGTGATATCTAAAATCTTTTAATATCATATTATAAATAAAAATAAAATCAGATCTAAGGTAGATCTAAAGAACTGCTAAGCTGGATCTAATACCAGTTGAAGGAAAAATCTTATTTTTCGCTGCAAGATCGTGCAGATTGGATCAGATCTGAGATAATTTTTTTTTAAAAAAATTTAAATAATCAAATCATATCTAAGAATTCTTAAATCTAATCATGGAGATCTGATATTAAAAATTAAAATTAAAATTAAATCAGATTTAATTTCTTATCTTGTTTGGGTAATCTGATTATCCTGCGATGATCCTGATGTTTCCTAAGGTTCTGGAAGGAGCCACGCACGCACCTAGCCTATATCGGTATCCACTTGAAAAGGATCTGGATGTCTTCTTCTCATAAATCTTTTTTCTAAAGATTAGATCTGAATCTAATCTGGAAGTCCTTCAAAAAATTTCTGAAGGCAGCATGTCCAGCTTACGAACACCATCACGTAGATGCTGAACTGTTCACAAATTTGATTGGATCTTCTTCTCAGATTTGTATCTAACTTTTTATACCTATAAAAGAGAGGGAGAGAGAGGATAGAGGGGGTGTGGGATATCTGGAATGGCAGCCTTTAGATATGAAAAATATTTCAACATGAAGACCCTTGGCGCAAGGGTTCTTATACAAAAGCATAGCACTAAGTTAGAGTCCCTCTTTGGTCAAAATCCTTATTTTTTTTACCATTGGGACTCTTGGACCTGATCTCCACAAAAATTCCTAGATCCCATCTAATTTTTATGCCAAAAATCATTCTGGAAGGTGGTAGCATGAGTAGATAAGGAAGAGTCCACTGCGCCTAGGACTCTTCCCTCAAGAGTTTGATCCAAATTAAACTCTTTCATAACTCAGACTAGATATCTCCAAAAATCATAAACATTAGCACATCCAATGTATAATTCTTGCTTTATCACATATCTAAAAATCAAAGCAAAATGATTTCTAAAAAATTTTTAGAAGCATCTGATCAGGTGACCCTCAATTCTCTCAAATAGGTCAACCTTTGACCCTAGTCCAATTTTACAATGAATGGATTTAATTTCTACAACTAATCTAATCTAGACAAATTCCAGTCAGATAAAAATAAATCCATTCAAAATATATGAATGAGTCAAATCAAATTTGACTTGGTTGCTATGAATCAAAAAGATTCTAGAAGGAGAAAGTCAGGCTCAATCATGTGCTAGCACGATTACGTTGAACCTGATTGGGTCTAATCCAAATCAATTGAACTGGATTAGCTCAATTAATGACATCTAGATCCAAACTCTTATTTGTATGATCCAGTTAGGTTCAATTCTATATGGTTATGCGATATGTCACGATCACCAACATCGACATCATCA
Organism: Cocos nucifera; assembly: GCA_006176705.1. Classification (NCBI taxonomy): domain Eukaryota; kingdom Viridiplantae; phylum Streptophyta; class Magnoliopsida; order Arecales; family Arecaceae; genus Cocos; species Cocos nucifera. The sequence goes on from QRFJ01006668.1 coordinate 68,715, forward strand.
AAATATCTTTTGATGGATCAGAACTTTTTTGATTCATGTAATTAGAATGATTAATCATCAAAATTATTTTAACTGCTCCTAAAATCCACCAGTAACACCTAATAGTATATGGTGGCAATCCATCAAAACTGAAAGTGAATCTCTCGATGCAGTTACCTGTGTGATTGGATTCTTTTATCTTGAGCCCTGACAGGATTAGGGTTAAGGTAAACTCGTCAAACCCAATGTCCATCATATGAATTAATCATTCAATTTGAGTCCAATGTGAAATCCTAATAGAAACTCTTTCTATCATCTTCACTCTACCATGATCATGGGCTTAAGAACTCAATCTCATGATTATCATAGGGCTACTCCTCATCTATCGAGGTAGATAGATCCTCTTATTGGTGCAATCTAATTTCTACAATAAACATGCTATAGTCAACATACACCTCAGAATTCTGAATGGCTAGAAGATTGAGTTATGGTATAGTCAAAATATAACACCGTCAAGATGAATTGCCGATGCACCTTTGGTTAAAGAACCATACGTACCACTATAGCATCGAGTGAGTCATCGACGAGAAGATAGACTTTCTTATGACTACTCGAGGTGGTCACGCTCAATGCCCTCATTCTCTAAAAAGTATCTATACTCTCGCTTTGATGTCTCCACACCATAGACTTAAGACACGTCTATCCTAAGAAAGTGATCATACACTAACCTTTCGGATCGATCGCCATCCTTATGATAATCCTATGATCGAAAGCATTTTATGAGTTGATTATGAAAATTCATGTCTTAAATTTTCAACTATTGAAAATATGAATTGTCATTACCATTAACTCAAAGGATGTATCACAGACACTTCTAAATATACACTATGATGGAAAGAAAATTATTTATTAATTTATAATTAAAATTATAAAATTATCCTTAGAAGTGTATTATAAGTGACAGCCAATCTGACTTCTAGGGCACACATCTAATAGTTTATGTAAGAAAAAGTCGAGCTTGCTCAATCTCTCTTTTAGCTCGATCATGTACAACACATGATCGTTGATAGAGGCACCATCCTGCATCCTGGGATTGAAGATGGCACAACTAGTCTTATGCCTCTCCATGTCATTGAGTGTGCCAAAGAAATCCTCCAACACTTGAAGCATGTCCTTTGGCTGAGCCATCTCAAATCTATGACTGAACTCGTGGCTCATGGCAGCCAGCATGATGCAGTGCACCGTGGTCCGATCACTAAGCCACTTTTGGTATGTGTCTCTGACTATTCCATGTGCATTGGTAGCTAGTTCCTTAGGTGTAGGATCCCTCAGCATATATAGGATCTGTTCATGCTCTAGGACTATCTTCAACTTTTGGTACCAGCTACCAAAGTTGGGTCCCACCAACTTGTCATTATCCAATAATGATCGAAGTGATAGAAAAGTGGTCATATCTGTACAAAGAAAAATTATAACCTAATTAGTAATTGATTCATTAAATCTAAATATTTAGACTTTAATCAAAAGGTTCTCCCACTATTTTATTTGATTTGGAGGGAAAATTTAGGAGGTGTGGAGGGAAAAATTCAAAAGGAATGAAGAGTTTTCATAAAATAAAGCTCTTCCTTAGTTTGACTCTTTCAAACTAATTTCCAAATTTAACCAAGTCAAATTTAAATCAAATATTTCAAAATATGGGGCATGGTAAACTTCTCATTGGGGTGGAAAAATTTACGTAAAAAATCTAGAATTAATTAGTAGGCATGGAGATCATTGGCACAAGGAAGGAAGAGTCCTAGTCTATAAGGACTCTCCTATTTTGACTAGGTCAAACTAATTTTAAATCTAATTAAAATAGAATTAGTGTAAGTCTAATTAAAGATGATCCTAGTCTAACAAGGAATCCAATTAACTAAGGTTTAAACCTTCTTTAAATTTGATTTAATTTCTAACACAATTATGAATTAGGTGCACTCAAATCCTAGTCCAACTAGAAATTATTTTTTTTCTTATAATTGGCTTATCCAATAAACCAAATAAACTTAATCTAATTAAGTCCAAACCAATTTTAATTAAATCTAATTCAATTAGACTTAATCTCAACCTGATTACTCAATTAAATTGGGCCAATTAGCAATCCAGTTGCTAATCGATCCTTCTGCAACACTTGTATTAGGTCAAACATCAATCACATTGAATGTTTGACCTTAGAGCAATTCTCAATCATCGATTAACCATCTGATTAGATTACAACCTCTTATGTGTATGACCCCATAGGTTCGAACCTAAATCGATAGCACAAGAACTAATTCTTATACCAGTCGATGTAACCATCTAGCAATGGTTTTTGAAGTCCATATAGGTCGAATGTATGCAAAGCAACATTCTTAGAACCGTAGTCCATGGTTACCATATAATTTATCCCTTTGATCAATAATGCTCAAGATGACTTCTAGTATGCTGTCAATGATAGAAAGGTGTGCCCTAGAGGCCAGATTGGCTGACACTTATAATACACTTCTAAGGGCAAAATTATAATTTTGACTATAAATAATAAAATGAGTTATTTTCTATTACAGTGTGTATTTGAAGTATCTGTGATACATCCCTTGAGTTAACGGTAATGATAGTTCATATTTTCAAGAGTTGAAAATTTAAGACAAAAATTTTTATTATTAACTCATAAAATGCTTCCGACCATAGGATCATCATAAGGATGGTGATTGATCTGAAAGGTTGGTGTACGATCGCTTCTTTAGGATAAATGAGTCTTGAGTCTATAGTGTAGAAATACCGGAGTAAAAGTATAGATACTCGTTAGAGAACGAGGGCACTGAGCGTGACCACCTTGAGCAGTCATGAGGAAGTCTACCTTCTCGTCGATTACTAGCTCGAAGCTATAGTGACGTGTCTGATTCTTTGACTTGAGGTGTATCAACAGTTCACCATGAGGGTGTTATAGTTTGACTATACCATAACTCGATCTCCTAGCCATTCGAAACTCTGAAGTATATGTTGGCTATGGCATGTTCATTGTAGGAATTGGATTGCACCAATAGGGGACCTATCTACCTCGATAGATGAGGAGCAATCCTATGATGATCATGAGAATCAAGTTCATAAGCCCATGGCCATGTTAGAGTGAAATAATAGAAAGAGTTTTTATTAGGGTTTTTACATTGGACTTGAATTGAATGATTAATTCATATGATGAAAATTAGGGTTTGACGAGATCACCTTAACCCTAATCCGGTGGGGGCTCAAGATAGAGGAACTTAATCATATAGGTAACTACACCAAGAGGTTCACTTTTAGTTCTGATGGGTTACCACCATATACTGCTAGGTGTCACTGGTGGATTTTGGGAGCGATTAGAATGATTTGGATGATCGATCATACTAGTTGTCTAAATCAAAAAAGTTCTGATCCATCGAAAAGTATTTTGTTGATGTCGATGATAGAGATCATGACATATCCCATTACCATATGAAACTGAACCTAACTAGGTCATACAAATAAGGGTTTGGATCTAGATATCATCAATTGGACTAACTCAGTTCAATTGATTTGAATAAGATTCAATTAGGTTCAAGAAAATCATGCTAGCACATGATTGAGCCTAACGTTCTCCTTTAATAATCATTAAAGCTTGTCTCAACTGAGCCAAATGTGTTTGGGCTCACTCAAAAACCTATACTTGGTCTGACCAAAGCTTGTCCAAATTAGAAAAGGGTTGTCTTAATTTATAAGATAAATTTGAGATAACACCTGCCATTTTCAATCACCTGCTAAATCTTATTTTCGGACATTGGTCAAATGTTGACCCTGGACACTTAGACATCTGCCCATGTGTCATGCACCCATAGGAGAGTACTTAAGGCCTTGTGCTCCTGCTAAAATGCAGACAAAAAGATGGTGCATGGCTAGGAAGGCGTGCACCCCATGAGGATAAAAGATGGAGTCCCATACAGATGGGACTCCAGGTTACTTCAGCGGATTAAACTCTATGATGCCAAGAAGTCTTGTTTAACCCAGTCTTGGAGCCACCTAAGGAAAGTTTTGAGGGTCTCTCATATGATTGGATCAGATGATATCATCTCACCAGTCAGATTTAGATCTGATTGCACAAAGGGCCATGATTGGCAGGGATGATATGGCACTGCATGGCACTGCAGGGTCTATATAAACCCTATCTATGCCTAAAATTAAATGCTTCTACCTTTAGCCCATGCCACAAAGCCTCTTTACCTCCTTCTCCATTCCACCCTTTGGTCCTCTCTCTCCTCTCCATGCCCAAGAGGTTTTGGGCATGAGTAAGGTGCGATCCAAGCAAGTGAAAGGCGCTACGAAAGGAAGAAGGCAGCACTACTACAAAAGACAATGACTGTTCTTTAAAAAAAAAATTAAAGACCTTCAAGGTTAGACCTAGATCTGATTATTGAAAGATTCATTAAGAAAGAGAAGATCTCTAGATCCTACCTAAGTAGATCTTGGTAGAGGCCAGGCACTTGCATGGCTACGTCTAGAACCTCAGGCAAACATCGAAATCATCATAGGATAATTAGATTACCCAAAATAATGGTAAAATTAAATTAGATTTAATTTTTATTTTTATTTTTAGTATCAAATTAATAAGATTAGGTTTAAAGAGTCTCAGATTTGATTAGGATTCTAGAGAAAATTTTTTTAGAATATCCCTCCTGATCCAATCAGATCTAAAAGAACCTAACCCAGAAAATAAGGCTTTTTCCTTCAACTGGTATCAGAGCTAGATTCCATAACTCATTAAATCTGATTTTATTTATTTTTAATCTAATAATTAGATAATTTTAGATATCTCACTAGATGTGATTAGATCTAAAATTAAAAAATTAAAAATTAAATAATCTAGATCTAAGATGTATGAGATGCATGACTAGACTAGAAATAGAATTATTCTATGTATAGTCTAGCATAATTATAATTTTAATTTAATTAATTATAATTTTATATCTATTTATTTATTATTTTTTTATATTATAAATATTATAATTAGATCTAAAAAATAAAAAATAAATTTATTTAATTTGTTCATATGAGATATGATAGATGCATGTTTAGACTAGTTGTAGAATAGTTCTATAAAATTATCTAGAATAAATTATAATTTGATATGATCAAATTTAAATCTTATTTTTTAGATATTTATGAGATAATTTAGATCTAAAAATATGCATGATATGACACATGAGATGTATGCAAAATATATTTTTAGTTAGATCAATTTTTATATATGTGATATATGATGTAGATCTAACTAGTTTTGTAGATTTATCATGTTTCTGATTAAGGAATTCACCTTTGCCATCCAATCATAAGAACAAAGTAGGATTTAAAGGCCCTCTCCTTCCATTCGATGGAGTGTTCTTATGATGTGTAGGGATGCTGCACATTTGACCTTAATTAGAAATCAAAAAACTTATTTTTTGCAAAATCCTAGATCCTGAAACCCTAGGATTTTATATACATATTTTATTTATGAATCCTAAACTTAATTGAGAATTAAGATTATGAAATATATTAGGTCTAAAATTAAGAATTTTTAGATCTAAGACATATTCATAAAATTGAATTCAGGCTTGGGTAGCTCAATTAGATCTAGTGGTTGATCAAATCGAACCAAGAGTTGGTTAGATGGGATCAAGAGTACTTAAATTGATCAGTCTAGGTTGAGTCACATGAGTGATCGATTAAGTTAAGACCTAATTAGGCTTAATGGTTAGAGTCTAGATTGTAGACTAATCCGATTGGTTCTAACTCAATAATTTGGTGTCTAAGATATGTTTGGCAGATACGGTCGATTGATTTTTAATTGGGAGCTATTTGACTCGAATGCATTCTTGTCGAGTTAATGGCATATCTCTTCCACCGGTCTCACTTACCTAGCCATATTTATCGACCCAGTCTTGATCTAAGGTGGCTAACAATACGAGCTAACCCAAGCTACTAGGTTAGTCATAATGGTTTTGGCTATGTCAAGTCATGTTTAAAGAGACCTAAATCAAATCTTCCTAAGAAAAGATTAAGTCTAAGGTCTTCCACCATTATAGATATGTGGGCCCTTTTTGAGGTTGACTATTCTCGACTAGTCACAGTGGTTCAGTTGCACTGAAAAGATGCAATCATGTCTATTAGGCATTGGATGCTATAGGCTGGAGGATGGATTGGGCTCAATATTCTAGATATGGTGAGAGATCCAATTAGAAATCCAGTCTATGCAAATGGTGGGTCTGACTTAACTAAGGAGTGGATCAATATTTCAGGCATGATGAGATTCATGAATTACAGATCAAGTTTGGGTGCACCATGATTAGAGAATCATTGGGTAAGAGTTATTCACTCATTGGCTAACCCATCACCAATAACTGTTAGGTAAGGTGATGAGTCAGTTAGTGGGACTGCACCACCCACTAGAAATCAATAATCATGGAGATTTTCGCATCTCTACAGAAGGAGTGTAAGGATCTGAGAAAATAGGGAAAGCTAATTTATTTAAAAATCAAACCCCTAAATAAATAGTGGAGATATGTGTGCCCTAGAAGCTAGATTGGCTGACATTTGTAATATACTTCTAAGGGCAAAATTATAATTTTAACTATAAATAATAAAATAGATTATTTTCTATCACAGTGTGTATTTGAAAGTGTGTGTGATATATCCCTTGAGTTAATTGTAATGATAGTTCATATTTTTAAGAGTTGAAAATTTAAGACAAATTTTCATTATTAACTCATAAAATGCTCCCAACCATAAGATTATCATGAGGATGGTTATTGATCCGAAAGGTTAGTGTACGATTATTTTTTTAGGATAAATGAGTCTTGAGTCTATGGTGTAGAGACACCAAAGTGAGAGTACAGATACTCGTTAGGGAATGAGGGCACTGAGCATGACCACCTCGAGCAGTCATGAGGAAGTCTACCTTCTCATCGATTATTGGCTCGAAGCTGTAGTGGTGTGTCTGGTTCTTTGAGCTGAGGTACATCAGTAGTTCATATTGAGGGTGTTATAGTTTGACTATAATATAACTTGGTCTCCTATTCATTCAGAACCCTGAGGTTTATGTTGGCCATAGCATGTTCATTGTAAGAATTAGATTGCACCAATAGAAGATCTATCTACCTCGGTAGATGAGGAGCAGCCCTATGATGATCATGAGAATCAAGTTCATAAGCTCATAGCCATGATAGAGTAAAATAATAGAAAGAATTTCTATTAGGATTTTCACATTGGACTTGAATCGAATGATTAATTCGTATGATGGAAATTAGGATTTGACGAGATCACCTTAATCCTAATCCGATCGGAGCTCAAGATAGAGGAACTTAATCACATAGATAACTGCACCAAGAGGTTCACTTTCAGTTTTGATGGATTGCCACCAAATGCTGCTAGGTATCACTAGTGGATTTTGGAAGCAATTAGAATGATTTGGATGATCGATCATACTAGTTGTTTGAATCAAAAAAATTTTGATCCATCAGAAGGTATTTCGATGATGTCAATGATAGAGATCATGACATATCCTGTTACCATACGGAACTGAACCTAACTAAATCACACAAACAAGGGTTTGGATCTGGATATCATCAATTGGACTAATCCCATTCAATTGAATTGAATAAAATTTAGTTAGGTTTAAAAAAATCGTGCTAGCACATGATTGAGCCTAATGTTCTTCTTTAATAATCGTTAAAGCTTGTCTCGACTGAGCCAAATGTGTTTGAGCTCACTCAGGAATCTTTACTTGGTCTGACTGGAGCTTGTTCAGATCAGAAAAGGGTTGTCTTAATTTATGAGATAAATTTAAGACAACACCTACCATTTTCGATCACCTACAAAATCTTATTTTTGGACATTGGTCAAATGTTGATCCTGAACACTTAGACATCTGCCCATATATCATGCACCCATAGGAGAGTATCTTGGGCCTTGTCCCCTTGCTAAAATATAGATAGAAAGAGCATGCACACCTAGGGAGACGTGCACCCCATGAGGATAAAAGATGGAGTCCTATATAGGTGGGACTCCAGGTTGCTTCAGGGGATTAAACTCTGTGGCACCAAAAAGTCTTGTTTGATCCAATCTTGGCACCACCTAAGGAGGGTTTTGAGGATCTCTCATCTGATTGGATCATATAATGTCATTTCATCAATTAGATTTAGATCGGATTGCATAAAGAGCCATGACTGGCCAAGATGATGTGGCACCGCATAGCACAGCAACGTCTATATAAACCCTATCTGCACCTAGAATTAAATGCTTCTACCTTTAGCCCATGCCACAAAGCCTCTCTCCCTCCTTCTCCATGCCACCCTCTAGTCCTCTCTCTCCTCTCCATGCCAAAGAGGTTTTGGGCACGAGTAAGGTGAGATCCAAGCAAGTGAAAGACGCCAGGAAAGAAAGAAGGCAACACTGCTGCAAGAGACAATGGCTGTTCTTCAAAAGAAATTTTGAAGATCTTCAAGGTCAGATCTAGATCTGATTTTTGGAGGATTGATTGAGAAGGAGAAGATCTCTAGATCTTGCCCGAGTGGATACCAGTAGAGGCCAGGCACTTGCATAGCTACATCCAAAACCTCAGGCAAACATTAGGATCATCATAAGATAATTGGATTACCCAAAACAAAGATAAAATTAAATTAAATTAAATTTTTAATTTTATTTTTATTATCAGATCAATAAGATTAGATCTGAGGAGTCTCAAATCTAAGTAGGATCCTAGAGAAATTTTTTTTAAAATATCCCTCCTGATCCAATCAGATCTGAACAAACCTAATCCAAAAAATAGATTTTTTTCTTCAGTCAACACTTATACAAGTCATGTCTATTATGTCTCAAACTTTTGCAAATCCCATGACTCCTCATGAGGATTACCCAAGCCTAGATTTTGCTAAATTGAAACACAATGAGTCATTCTCTTTCTAAAGTTAATCAGGAGTGGTCAATTCCATCTTGACTCACACACTGACTTTACAAGTATTTGACTGTACCCAAAAACCTTTCAAACCAATGTTAGAAGTACAGGCAGTCTGACATCAAAGTATAGTGAGTTTCTTGTAAGTCAGCATGATGATCTCAGATTGGAGGAATACTTATATCCATTGGCCTTAGCTAGCTACTCTTGATAGTAGAGTGCTACATTGGTCACGTTCAGTGCAGATGTATTCCTACATCTCACCTGAATGCCATACTAGTGTCTCCAAAACACTTGGTTACAAGGACAACCAACGCATATGGCATACAGCGATCTACACTCGATAAGTTATCATCCTTATTAATAACTTATCATTTGATCGTGAATATTTTAAGAACCATCCGATAGATTATTATTTATTGATTGATTGTGGTTCTAAGGACTTCATCATAATTTAGGAGATCATTTAAGAAAGATAAAATTTTTATGATGAACCAGCCAAATAACTATTATTATTAGATAATTGATATACTAATTCCAATCATCTATCACTTAGATGATTGGCTTTATGATACATTTTTCAATAAATTCATCCTAAATATAAAGGAAAAGAGGAGTCCTTATTTAGGTCAAAAACTAGACAAGGAATATCCAATTTGGGCAAGTCAAGGAGTGCACAACTCTTGGGTGCCCTCTCCAAAATTTTAGGTGTGGACTACCATGTCTTATCGCACAAAAATGGGCTTTCTCCACCAAAAATATCAAGGGAAATTAAGAAGTGTGAGGCACCATATGGGAGGAGTTTTTGTTTGTTAGGATTCTATCTCAAAGAATCCAAATACAAAACAAACTACCACCTTTGACTTGGTCCACCACCTAATTTCTATATGAGAAAGAGAGGAGAAGGGGCCATGCATGAGAAGGTCTATGAGAAAAGTTTTAATGCATAAAAGAAGAGAAGAATAAGGGCGTGGGGGTGTGGGGGCCAAGGTGGCGCAAGGTGGAATCCTAATCTTACTAGGATTCCTTCTATAACTTGATCAAAGTGGTTTCTCAAATGAAATTAAATCAAAACCAAATGAACCAAATTAAATTAGACCCTAATCTAATTAAAAATTTAATTAAATTAGATTAAATTTAATTTAATTTTAATTTAATTTTTTAATCAAATTAAAAAATTGGGTTGACCCAAGTCCTAGTTGAACTAGGACTAGTTCTTTCTTGCACTTGGCTTATCCAATAAGCCAATTAAACTTGATCCAATCAAGTCCAAATTAAATTTAATTAAATTATATTTAATTAGACCTAATCTTAATTCTCTGATTTAATCAAATTAAATCAATTAGTAATCTAATTGCTAATTGATCCTTCTACAACACATGCACTAGGTTAATTGTATTGATCGTTTAACCTTAGAATGATTCTTAATCATTGATCAATCATCCAATTAGATCATGAGCTCTAATGTGTGTGACCTCATAGGTCCAAATCTAGTCAGTACATAGGAATAGATTTCTATACCAATCAAAGTAACCATCTAGTAATGGTACCTGACGGTCAGATAGGTCGAATGTATAGAACAACATCCTTAGAACCCATGTGGTTATAGTTTTCATATAATTCATCCCCTTGACCAAAATGCTCATAGGACACCTCAGAGTTCAACTGTCAACTCTGATCAAATTATCCATATTGTATTTCAAAATATCAAATCCATCTGATGGATTATCCTGGCCAAGATTTTGCTATATTGAAATATAGTGATACATTCTTGTCTAACTTTTGGAGTGGTCAATTATATCTTGATCATACTCTGACATTACAGGTACTTGACTATGCCCAAAAGCCCTCTATTACTGAATTAGAAATTTAGTTAGTCCAATACCAAAGCATAGTGAGTTGCTTGCAAGTCACTCAGGTGATCTCAGGTCTAAGAGATACTTATACCTATATCCCATCAAAAACATTCTCAATAGCAGAATGCTTTAGAATTGATCACGTTCAATGATGATGTACCCATACATCTCACCTGTATGCCATTTCAGTGTCTCCATACTCCTTGGTTAAGAGGACAACCAATCCATATGGCATACAACGACCTATGCTCAATAGATGCTGTCATCTAAATTAATAGCCTATCATTTGGTGGTGAATTATTTTAAGAACTAATTGATAAATCCTCCATTTATTGAAGCTAAATAGTCCTAAGAACTTCATTATAATAATGGAGTTCGTTAGAAGATGAATACTTTATGATGAAAAATGCTAAAAATATATTTTATTTATTAATGAATTAATTACAATTATAATATAGCTCAACTATCAATAGGCTAACGATTGACTTTGGAACACATTTTCCAACAACTCTCACTTGTCCTAAAGCCACTCGGCATAGTATCTAATAACCATCTTTGACTTGTGGTTGTCGAACTTCTTTATCGCAAGGGCTTTAGTGAAGGGGTCAGCCTGGTTCTTCATTTCATTGATCTTCTGAAGGTCGACATCACCTCAATCCATGATCTCCCAGACTAGGTGTAAGCGGCACAGGATGTGCTTTGTCCACTGGTGTACCTTTAGTTCCTTTGCTTGAGCTATGATATCAGTGCTGTCACAATAGAGCAGGATCGGACCATCTAGAAAGGGTGCTACTTCGAGATCGGTGATAAATTTTCTTAACCACACAGCTTCCTTCATGGCATCTAATGCTATAATATACTCTACTTCGCAAATAGAGTCTGTCACAGTATACTGCTTAAAACTCTTTCAGTAGATGGCTCCACCATTCAGAGTAAAGATATATCCCTACACGCTTCTGCTGTCATTATGGTTAGATTAAAAGCTAGAGTTTGTAAACCCCATAAATTTCAGATCTGACTCACCATAAAATAACCATTGGTCCTTAGTATTTTTTAAATACTTAAGGATGGCTTTAACTACTTTCTAGTGGTTTTCTCTAGGGGCAAACTGGTATCTACTCACTACTCCTAGTGAGTATGCCACATCTGATCTCATACATGTCATGTCTGCACAAAGAAAAATCATAATCTAATTAGTAATCCATTCATTAAATCTAAAGATTTGGACTTTAATCAAAAAATTCTTTCACTATTTGATTCAAATTGATAGCCTCTACCTCCAATTTAAAAAATTATCCTAATTCCTTAGTGGGTACTAAAATCCACATAGACTGCATACGAGCCTGACTTTGGTTGGCCAATCCATGTACATCTAAGGATAGATTCATAACTAATTATTTTTTTAAATAATTTTTAGTAATTAAATTTTTGCCCCAGTCCCTAATTAGTAGACTTTGGCCTCCACTAAAAAGATCCAGTTAGGTGCAACCATTAACATGATCATACTTGGCCCATCTAACCAATGAATGATTAGGCCCAACTTTGGTTGGCTAACCTAACCATCATTTAAAAAGATGTAGCCAAGAAATCGTATAATGAATGATAATTCCATTAGCCAATAAACACTAGGCCTTTGGGCCTCCAATGATTATCCAACTAATGAATCCATTATCACCTACTTAATGGAAGATTATGATCTAGTTATCATAATAACTATTTTTTTTTAGGAACTTAATAATTTTAGAGGATTTAATTTGAAGATGAGGAAAGGTCAAATGAACCAACTTATCATGATCCTTCCACTGACTTCACCAAGTCAGCTTAAAGGAGATCATTAATAGGCTGGTCTAGGAGCACCTAAATCAGTCACATTGATTTACCTAGCTGACATGGGTCAGCTTGAATAGTCAAGTGATCCAATCAAAACATAATTTCACCAAGAGATTGGATAAATTCGATCAGTGGGAGAGTCTGCCAAAGCTTGCCTCAGATACCATCATAAATGGCCAGGTAAGCAGGCTGCCAATTAAAGACCACCGATCTAGTTTAACTTAGACACTAACTGATTTAATTAGTCTTGATTAGATCAACATAACAGTTCATGCTAGACCGTGTAGTCAAGAATCAAGCTCATCTTGGGTCTTGTTAAAGATATGGACTTGACCAACTATAACTATTTAATTGATATAGAGAATCCTTGACCTAATTTAAGACAATAATTGATTAGATTTAGTCAATTCTCTAATTAAGTCCATTCTTTAATCTAATCCTAGGTCTAACCTAATTAATGAACCTAATCACTACTAATCCATTTAACCCAATGTGTTATGATTTATGTCTTAGGATCTTTAATTCACAATCCTAAATTCTAATCAAATAACTTCTTAATTCTTAATTAAGTTTTAGACTGAGGATTGGGGTTCAACTTTTTAAAAATAATTTTTATATTTGTAAAATATTTTTATAACATGGTTCTATCAACCAAGTTGCATGTTTGATACATAATCAATATACAAGTAAGATAAGCATGAAACTACTTTAGATCTAATCTAAACAGATTCATGTAATTGAAACAGTTTCAACTATAATCAATCATAAATTATTTTAGATCAAATATTACATATTTATGATGATTAAAATTTAATTAAAATATTTTTAATTAGATTATAAAATCTCTTAAATTTAATCTAAAATTTTATGATCAATATTTCAAATCAGCACGTACTATAACAATCTCTCTACTGTAAGAGGTAAACCTTACAGCAGGATAACCTTATAATCAGTCCGTGCAATCTAAAATATTTATTTGTAGATCTAAAACTATTTTAAATCTATTAAATCATAAATAAAATTAGATCATATTTAATAAATTTATGATTAGAGATAGATCTACATGAACTAGGATAACCTCTCCATTGTAAGGGATAAACCTTACAGCAGGACAACCTTATGTCAATTTGTGTGATCATCATTTTTAATTTTAGATTTAATAATAAGATTATAAATTATATCTAATCTAAGAGATAATCTAAACATGCACACATAATCATGTAATAATCAACCTAGGCTCTGATACCAATAGAAGGAACTAGATCTAGGATTTTAGGGCTAGATCTTGAAACCTTTTCAAGATTAGGCAGTGAAAGAATAAAATTAATCAAAATTAATTTTAAATATTAGAGAATATTCTAGATCTAATATTTTATTACATGATCATGGCATGTTATTAAATCAAAAATTAAACATAAGGAAGAAACTAAAATATGTTGATAACATCAACATGCATATACACTACATCTAATGCAGGTATAAAGAAAATAGATCAGATCTATTACCTATGCAAGTTAGATGTTCTAAGTTACTGATCTAGACTTGAAGATGATGTTGTAAACCACACATGCATCTAGCCTCTAGGAGTCATCCACACGAGCCCACGAATCACGATCAAAAGTCCTAATATAGAAAATCAATACAGTATGCTAGTACTTTGCTGATCCTTCTTTGATAGTCAATCAAATGCATCCTTCTTCTAGATTTGGACTCTTCAAAAGTGAAAAAGGAGGAGAGGAGGTTTTAGATGTGAGACACTCTCAAAAAACTCAAAGAAAGTGGAAGGAAAGAGGTGAACACAGCAACCCTAGAAGAAGACCCTCTTCTTCTTCTCTTTGCTCTCACCTAGACACCTAGTTTAGTGTCTATAAAAGCCCAATGCCCAAGGACTCTCTCTTAATGATTTTTACATACCCCAAATCTCTCTCAATGGTTTGTAACCTCACCAAAAATCAGTCCAAAATTCATCCTAAATATAAAGAAAAAAAGGAGTCCTTGTCTAGGTCAAAAACTAGGCAAGGAATGTCCAATTTGGGCAAGTAAAAGGGTGCCCAACTCTTAGGCGCCCTCTCCAAAATTTTAGGTGTGGACTACCAAGTTTTGTTGCACAAAAATGGGCTTTCTCCACCAAAAATATTAAGAGAAAATAGGTAGTGTGAGGTGCCATATGGGAGGAGTTTTTGTTTGTTAGTATTCTATCTCATAGAATCAAAAAACAAAATAAACTACCACCTTTGACTTGGTCCACCACCAAATTTTCATATGAGAAAGAGAGGAGATGGGAGTGTGCATGAGAAGGCATGGGAGAAAAGTTTTAATGCACAAAAGAAGAGAAAAAGAAGGGTGTGGGAGCGTGGGGGCCAAGGTGGCGCAAGGTGGAATCCTAGTCTTACTAAGATTCCATCTATGACTTGGTCAAAGTAGTTTCTCAAACCAAATTAAATCAAAATCAAGTCAACCAAATTAAATTAGACCCTAATCCAATTAAATATTTAATTTAATTAAATTAAATTAGATTTAATTTAGATTTAATTTTTTAATCAAATTAGAAAATTTGATTGATCCAAGTCCTAGTTGAACTAGGACTAGTTCTTCCTTGCACTTGGCTTATACAATAAGCTAATTAGACTTGATCCTATTAAGCCCAAACTAAACCTAATTAAAATATATTTAATTAGACTTAATCTCAGCCCTCTGACTTAATTAAATTAAGTCAATTAGTAATCTAATTACTAATCAATCCTCCTATAATACATGCACTAGGTTAAACATCAATCATATTGATCGTTGATCAACCATCCGATCAGATCATGTGCTCTAATGTGTGTGACCTCATAGGTCCGAACCTAAGCTTGTAGCATAGGAGTAGATACCTATACCAATTGAAGTAATTATCTAGCAATGATATCCGATGGCCGGATAGGTCGAAAGTGTAGAACAACATCCTTAGAACCCATGTGGATATAGTTTTCATATAATTCATCCCCTAATCAAAATGCTCATAGGACACCTCAGAGTTCAATTGTCAACTTTGATCAGATTGCCTACATTGTATTTCAAAATATTAAATCAATCTAATGGATTATCCTGGCCAAGGTTTTGCGATATTGAAATACAGTGATACATTCTTCTCCAACTCTTCGAGTGGTCAATTCCATCTTGATCATACTCTAACATCATAAATACTTGATTATGCCCAGAAGCCTTTTATTACTGAATTAGAAATTCAGTTAGTCTAGTATCAAAGCATAGTGAGTTGCTTGCAAGTCACTGAGATGATCTCAGATCTAAGGGACACTTATACCTATATCCCATCAAAAACATTCTCGATAGCAGAATGCTCTAGACTTGATCACATTTAATGATGATGTACGCATATATCTCACCTGTATGCCATACCAGTGCCTTCACACTCTTAGGTTAAGAGGATAACCAACACATATGGCATACAATGACCTATGCTCAATAGATGCTGTCATCCTAATTAACAGCCTATCATTTGATCATGAACTATTTTAAGGACTAATTGATAAATTCTCTCTTTATCGAAGCTAAATAGTCCTAAGAACTTCATCATAATAATGTTCATTAGAAGATGAATACTTTATGATGAAAGATGATAAAAATATAATTTATTTATTAATGAATCAATTACAATTACAATATAACTCAATCGTTAATAGACTGACGATTGGCTTTGGGACACATTTTCCAACAAGACATTCTCAAAAACTCAAAGGAGGAAGAGAAGAGATGAGCACAGCAACCCGAGAAGAAGACCCTCTTCTTCTTCTCTTTGCTCTCATCTGGATGCCTAGTTTGATATCTATGAAACTCAAATGCCCAAGGACTCTCTCTCCATGGTTTCTACACACCCCAAAGCTCTCTCAATGATCTATAACCTCATAAGAAATCAGCCCATAATTCATCCTAAATATATGAGAAAAGAGGAGTCCTTCTTTAGGTTAAAAACTAGACAAGGAATGTTCAATTTGGGCAAGTCAAGGGATGCCCAACTCTTTGGTGCCCTCTCCAAAATTTTTGGCATGGACCATCTGAGAAAATTGCCCAAAACCTTCTCTTTTTTACCATGAAAAATAGAGAGAAAATAGGGAGGAGGGCAGCACACATGGGAGGAGGAATTTTGATTTTTTAAAATACTATCTCATAGTATTTGAAACCAAAACCAATTCCTTTTTTTGACTTGGTCTACTACCTAATTTTCATATGAGAAAGAGACGAGAGCAGGGCATGTGTGAAAAGGCATGGGAGAAAGATTTTTGTCACACAAAATAGAGGAGAAATAGGTCGTGGGGTGTGAGGGGCTAAGGTGGCATAAGGTGGAATCCTAGTCTTACTAGGATTCCATCTATGACTTGGTCAAAGTGGTTTCTTAAACTAAATTAAATCAAAATCAAGTCAACCAAATTAAATTAAAACCTAATCCAATTAATGATATATTTAAATTAGATTAAATCAATTTTAATTTTGATTTAATTTTTTAATCAAATTAAAAAATTAAGTTGATCTAAGTTCTGGTTGAACTAAGACTAGTTTTTCCTTGCACTTGGCTTATCCAATAAGCCAATTGGACTTAATCCAATCAAGACCAAACTAAATCTAATTAAATCATATTTAATTAAACTTAATTTCAGCCCTCTGGCTTAATCAAATTAAGTCAATTAGTAATCTAATTACTTAATCGATCCTCCTGCAACACTTGCACTAGGTTAAACATCAATCATATTGATCGTTTAATCCTAGAATGATTCTTAATCATTGATCAATCATCCAATGAGATCTTGAGCTCTAATATGTATGACCTCATAGGTCCAAACCTAAGCTGGTAGCATAGGGATAGATTTCTGTACCAGTCGAAGTAACCATCTAGAAATGATATTCGATGGTTGGATAGGTCGAATGTGTAGAATAATATATTATCGTCCACAACATTTCAGGCATCACCTAGCTCTGATACCAAATTGTAGACCTATGATATCGCTCGAACGCCAATCATCCTTGACATCACAAGCACCGATACCATGTTGCGGAAGCTCCTGATCTTTAGCATGGACCTGAAGGAACCTATAACGTTCTCTACGGGCAGCAAACCACTGATCCTCCACCTAGATCTATGATGGGGCACCTCCCTCGTTGGACTTGAGGAAGATGCCTGAAGGAGAAATCCTGATTTCTCGAATTAGATTCGTTCAGATTTGATCAGATCAAGAGAGATATTTCAAAAATTTCTCTCATATATCTAGATCAGATATGAGATGCTTCGGATCTGATATTATAGATCTAATAAATAAAAATAAAAAAATTAAATCTAATTAATTTGTACTTTGATGTTGGGTAATCAGATTACCCTTTGATGATCCTGTTGATTGCCTGAAGTTCTGGATCTAGCCACACAAATGCCTGGCCTCTACCAGTATTCACTTGGGCTGGATCTAGAGATCTTCTCCTTCTTTATCACCTCTCGAAATATTAGATCTGGATCTGATTTAAAGGATCTTCAAAACTTCTTTCAAAGATCTGCAGTCGTCTCTGCAATAGTGCTGCCTTCTTCCTTTCTTGTCAGCTTTGTGTTGCCTGGATCACACCAAACTAGAGCCCAAAATTCCTTGGGTGTGGAGAGGAGAGAGAGGACCAGAAGTTTGCATGGATGAGGGAGAGGGGCAGCCTTGGGGCATGGGCTAAGAGAGAACTCTATTAAAGTTGGGCGCAGACAGGGTTTATATAGACCCTACTGCACCATGCAGTGCCACATCATCCCGACCAATCACGTTGCTTCATGCAATTAGATTTAAATCTGATTGATAGGATGACATTATCTAATCCAATTAGATGAGAGCTCCTTCAATTCATCCTTAGATGGAACCTAAGACTGATCAAAGTCTATAGGTTGGCGCCACCTAAGTAGAATCCTAGAAGCAACCTGGAGTCCCATCCGTATGGGACTCCAAGCATCCCTATCCATGGGCGCAAGCATCCCTAAGCATGCACCCCCTCCTTTCTAATTTCTAGCAAGGGGACAAGCCCCTATCTGCTCTCCTACAAGTGCATGATACATGGGCAAATGTTTAAGTGTCAAAGGTCAACGTTTGACCAAAGTCAAAGACAAAAATTAAAAGATGACGAAAAATGGCAGGTGTTGTCTTAAATTTATCTCATAAATTAAGACAACCCTTTTCTGATCTGGACAAGCTTCAGTCAAACCAAGTAAAGGTACCTAAGTGAGCACAAATACATTTGGCTTAGTTGAGACAACTTTTAATGAAGGAGAACATTAGGCTCAATCGTATGCTAGCATGATTTTCTTGAACCTAATTGAATCTTATTCAAATCAATTGAACTAGGTTAGTCCAATTGATGATATCTAGATCCAAACCTTTGTTTGTGCGATCCAGTTAGGTTCAATTTTGTATGGTAATGGGATATGTCGTGATCTCTATCATCAACATCATCGAAATTCCTTTCGATGGATCAAAACTCTTCTGATTCAGACAACTAGCATGATCGATCATCTAAATCATTCTAATTGCTCCCAAAATCCACCAGTGATACCTAGCAGTATATGGTGGTAACCCATCAAAACTAAAAATGAACCTCTCGGTGTAGCTACCTGTGTGATTAAGTTCTTCTATCTTGAGCCCCGATCAGATTAGGGTTAAGGTGAACTCGTCAAACCCTAATTTCTATCATATGATTTAACCATTCAATTCAAGTCTGATGTAAAAACCTTAATAGAAACTCTTTCTATTATTTCACTCCGCCATGGCCATGGGCTTATGGACTTGATTCTCATGATCCTCATAGGACTGTTCCTCATGCACCAAGGTAGATAGATTCCTTCTTGGTGCAATCTAATTCCTACAATAAACATACCATAGCCAACATATACCTCAGGATTCTGAATGGCTAGGAGATCGAGTAATGGTGTAGTCAAACTATAACATCCTCAAGGTGAACTATCGATGCACCTCAGATCAAAGAACCAGATGCACCACTATAGCTTCGACTCAATCATTGACGAGAAGGTAGACTTCCTTATGACTACTCGAGGTGGTCACACTCAGTGCCCTCGTTCTCTAATGAGTACCTATACTCTCGCTCCGATGTCTCTACACCATTGATTCAAGACTCATCTACTATAAAAAAATGATTGTATACCAACCTTTTGGATCAATCACCATCCTCATGATGATCCTACGGTCGGAAGCATTTTATGAGTTAATAACGAAAATTCATATCTTAAATTTTCAACTCTTAAAAATATGAATTATCATTACCATTAACTCAAGGGATGTATCATAGATACTAAATACATATTTATGATAGAAAATAACTCATTTTATTATTTATAGTTAAAATTATAAGTTTGCCCCTAGAAGTGTATTACAAGTGTCAGCCAATTCTGGCTTCTAGGGCACACATATCTAACAAACTTTCACTTGATCTAAAGCCAATTGGCTACAAATCTAAATCCCATTTTCTCAAGGTGGGCTTCGATCTTCTGCTGGCCCAACGGCTTTGTAAGCGGGTCCGCTGCATTATCTGTGGAGTTGACTCTCTTGACCTCGACGTAATCCTTCTCGAGGTAATCGTGGATGGGGTGGTATCACCACTCGATGTGCTTGGATTTCTGGTGAGACCTTGCCTCTTTAGCTAAAGCTATGGCACCATTGTTATCGTAGTATAGAGGAATGATATTTGATGGCATCACTCTGATCTTTGCAGCAAATTTCTTATACCAGAATGCCTCCTTCACAGCTTCTGACATAGCAATGTATTCCACTTCCATGGTGGAATCCACTATCATAGTTTGCTTGAAACTCTTTGAACTGATGGCACCACCATTACACACAAACAGACTTCTAAATGTCGACTTTCGATCATCTACATTGGACATAAAATCCGAGTCTGTATATCCTTGGACTTGGAGTTCTCCATTACCAAAGACCAACAACATATTCTTAGTTCTTCTTAGGTACTTAAGAATACATTTCACAAAAGTCTAGTGTTCTTCACCTGAATTCGACTGATATCTGCTCATGATACTCACAGCATGGGCTATATCAGGTCGTGTACATAACATGGCATACATGAGACTCCCTATTGCTGAAGCATAAGGGATCTTGCTCATGCATTCTATTTTTCAGATGTGCTAGGGCACATCTTCTTTGAAAGATGAATACTATGTCTGAAGGATACTAATCCTCTCTTAGAGTTTTCCATGCTAAACCTCTTTAACACTTCCTTTATGTACATCTTTTGTGAAAGTCCTAGCATCCTATTCGGTCTATCTCTATAGACCTTAATTTCTAGAATAAAGGATGCTTCACCTAGGTCTTTCATGGAGAATTCTTTGGATAACCATATTTTAACTATGGTCAATATGGGAATATCATTTCCAATAAGGAGGATATCATCCACATACAATATGAGGAAGACAACAGCGCTCCCACTGACCTTTTTGAAGATACATGGCTCCTCCTCATTTTTGATGAAATCAAAAAATTTAATCACATCATTAAAATGAGTGTTCCGGCTTCAAGATGCTTGCTTAAGTCCATATATGAACCTTTGCAGCTTGCATACCTTATGATCAGCATCACTGGATGTGAAACCTAGCGGCTGTTCCATATAGATATCTTCCTCAAGATAAACATTTAAGAATGCTGTTTTTACATCCATTTGTCATATTTCATAATCAAAATAGGCTGCAACAGCAAGCAATGTGCGAATGGATTTTAGCATAGCTACTAGCGAAAAGGTATCCTGATAGTCAATGCCTTTGCACTGACTATAATCTTTTGCCACTAATCTAGCTTTGAATGTCTCCACATTCTCATCTGCACCAATCTTTTTCTTATAGATCCATTTACACCCAATAGGTACTATACTTTTTGGTGGATCTACCAAGGTCCAGACTTGATTTGAGTGCATCGAGTCAATTTCTGACTTCATTACCTCTAGCCATTTCTCGGAGTCGATATCCGATATCGCCTCATTATAGGTTTTGGGATCATCACCATGAACCCCATTACCTACAAGGAACATTTTCTCTATTTTCTCTGAAATGGTACCTAAGTACCTCTCAAGGGGACGGGAAACCCTTTTCGATCTACGAGGTGGAGGAGGTAGTGATTATATTGGCTCAACCTGATTTGGTTCCAATTAGTTCTTAGCTCGTTGTTCTTGTGAGACTTTATCATCAAGCTTGATCTACTTTCCAATGCCACCATCTTGAATAAACTATTTTTCAAGTAGATGGCATGTCGACTGACAGTCACATTATGATCTTCTAGAATGTAGAAATAATATCCTAATGATTCTTTAGGATATCCTATAAATCGAGCTCTAAAGGATCTGAAGACTAACTTGTCCGCTTGTTGTCTTTTGATATGAGCCAGACACCCCCAAATTTTGAGATGACTCAGACTTGGTTTCTTACCATGTCATATCTTATACGGTATGGTAGGAATGGTTTTAGAAGGAATCCTATTCAGTAAATATATTGCAGTTAACAAAGAGTGTCCCCAAAGATAATCAGGGAGGTCTGTGAAGCTCATCATGGATCGGACCATACCTAATAGGATCCGATTCCTCCATTCTGAAATCCCATTGAGTTGAGGTATTCCAGGTGGAGTCCACTGAGAGACTATACCATTTTTCTTGAGATAGTCCAGAAATTTCTGACTAAGATATTCACCTACTCGATCTGATCGAAGAACCTTAATAGATTTTCTAGTTTATTTTTCTACTTCATGTCTGAATTTCTTGAACTTTTTAAAAGCTTCAAACTTGTGTCTCATAAGATACACATACACATACCTAGATAGATCATATATATAGATAATGAAGTAGACAAAATTACCTCTAGCCGGCATATCAAATGGGTTGCACACTTCAGTATATACTAGGGCAACAAGATCCGTGGCCCTTTCCCCATGTCCTACAAAAGGGAGTTTAGTCATTTTGCCATGAAGACAAGATTCACAAATTGGATATGACTCAGAAGTCAATAGACTCAATAGCCCAATTTTTTTCAATTTGTAAACCTTATCTTCTACTATATGACCTAGTCTTAGGTGCCATAGATACTTATCATTTTGATTATTTTTAGGTCATTTCATGGCATCCACATTTTACTCGATATTAAAAATAGATACATCAATATGTAATTGATAAAGACTGTTAATAAGAAAACCACTTATAATTTTATTTTTTTCATAAAGAATATTACAATGGTCCTTAAGAAAACTAATTACATTGCCTTCTAGTGCTTGGCATGAAATAGAAATCAAATTTCTGCTTGCTGCAGGCACATAATAATAATCTTTTAAAATAAAGTCTAAACTAGATGGTAGTCGAAGAGGAAATATTTCCACCACCACAGCAGCAACTCTTGCTCCATTTTTGATGCGTAGGATCATCTCGCCATCCCTCAGCCTCCTGCTATCTTCAAGACCCTGCATGGAAGTGCACAAATGAGCACTAGAACCAGAGTCAAGCACCCAACTGGATGTAGAAAAAATCATAAGGTTAGACTCAATAATGAGCATACCTTCAGAAGGACCTGCCTCCTTCTTATTCTTTAGGGTGGCCAGGTAAGTAGGGCAGTTCTACTTCCAGTGGCCGTCATTATTGCAATAGAAATACTTTTCTTTATCAGCGGCCTTCTTCTTCAGCTCTGCCTTTTTCTTCTTTCCTCCTTCCATCTTCAACTTTTTTACAGACTTTTTCTTCTTTTCAAAAGACTTTCTCTTGGAAGAAGTCCATTCCATAGAAAGCACTGAGCCTTTAGAACCTTTCATGGAAAGCTTAGTCGTAATTAGCATATTCATAAGTTCGATCAGAAAATTTTGAAGTTTATGCATATGGTAGTTCATGATGAAATGCCCATATGCATCCATCAAGGATTGCAGAATTATATCATTCTGCAGATCCAGGTCCAACTTCACTCCGAGTTTCTCAAGCTCTTCCAAGTCCTTGATCATCATCAGACAATGATCTTGGATTGACTGCCCATCATGCATTTTGGCCTTGAAAAGTTATTTAGTGACTTGATACTTGGTTGCACGACTCTGTTCACCAAACATCTCTTGTAGGTGAGCCAATATTTGGAGGGCAGTCCTGATATCTTCATGTTGGCGCTGAAGCTCATCAGACATCGAGCCCCACATGTAATATCTAGCCTTGTTATCTTCATCCATCCATTTTTCAAGAGACTCTCTATTCAGCGAATGGACGAGCCGGTAAGGTGGAAGGGTCCTAATCCAACACATGAGTTAACTTCTTGAAACCTAAAATAATTTTAATGTTTCGAAGCCAATCCTTGTAATTAGGTCCAATCAGTCTATGGATGTCTAGGATACGTGCTAGTGGATTGGATGCAGACATTTTTCTGTAGAGAGTCAAAGTTTTTAGTTAGATATTATAATTTAGACTTGATCAATTTATTTAAGAATTTTATTTTTAAATAAATTAGCTCCCACTATTTTCTTGTATCCCTATGCTACTTGTATAGAGATACGAAAATCTCCATGATTAATGATTTCTAGGGGGTGGTGCAGTTCCACCAACTGACTCATCACCTCACCTAACAGTTATTGGTGATGGGTTAGCCAATGAGTGAACAACTCTTATTCAATGATTCTCTAATCATGGTGCACCCAAACTTGGTCTCTAATTCATGGATCTCACCATGCCCAGAATATTGATCCACTCCTTAGTTAAGTCAGACCCATCATTTGCACAGATTGGATTTCTAATTGAGTCTCTCACCATGTCTGGATTATTGAGCCCAATCCATCCTCTAGCCCATAGCATCCAATGCCTAATAGACATGATTGCATCTTTTTGGTGCAACTGAACCACTATAACCAGTCGAGAACAATCAACCCCAAGAAGAGTCCGCACATCTACAATGGTGGAAGACCTTTAGACTTAATCTTTTCTTAGAAAGATTTGATTTAGATCTCATTAAACTAGACTTGACATAGTCATAACCATTATGACTAACCTAGTGCCATGGGTTAGCTCGGATTATTGACCACCTTAGATCAGAACTGAGCCAACAAATATGGCCAGGTAAGTGAGATTGGTGGAACGGATATGCCATTAGCTCGACAAGAACATATTCAAGTCGAGTAGCTCTCAATTAAAAATCAGTCGGTCATATCTGCCAAACTTACCTTAGATACTAAATTGTTGAGCCAGAATCAATCGGATTAGCCTACAATCTAGACTCTAACCACTGAGCCTAATTAGGTCTTAGCTTGATCGATCACTCACGTGATTCAATCTTGACCCAGACTTAATCCTATTAGGCTGGTCAATTTAAGCACTGTTGATCGCATCTAACCAACTCTTGATTCGATTTGATCAACCGCTTAGACCTAATTGTGCTACCCAAGCCTGAACCCAATATTATGAATATATCTTAGATCTGAATTCTTAATTTTAGACCTAATTAATATTTCATAATCTTAATTCTTAATTAAGTTTAGGGTTCATAAATAAAATATGTATATTAAATCCTAGGATTTCAGGATCTAGGATTTTTGCAGAAAGTAAGTTCTTGATTTTTGACTAAGGACGAACGTGCAGCACCCCTACACATTATAAGAACACCCCATCAAATGGGAGAAGAGGGCATTTAAATCCTACTTTATTTTTATGATTGGATGTCTAAGGAGAATGCATTAATCAGAAATATACAAAACTACAAAACTAGTTAGATCTACATCATATATCTCATATACAAAAATTGATCTAACTATAAACATATTTTGCATACATCTCATATATCATATCATGCATATTTTCAAATCTAAATTATCCCATAATTATCTAAAAAAATAGATTTAAATTGATCACATCAAAACAAATTCTAATCTAGATAATTATGTAGAACTATTCTATAACTAGTCTAAACATACATTCATCATATCTCATATGACCCAAAAATTAAATAATTTTATTTACTATTTTTTAGATCTTATTATAATATTTATAATATTAAAAAATAATAAATAAATAGATCTAAAATTATAACTTAATCAAATTAAATTATGAACATGCAAGACTATGTATAGAACTATTCTATTTTACAACTAGTCATGCATCTTATAAAACTTAGATCTAAATTATTTAATTTTAATTTTTTTAATTTTAGATCTAATCACATCTCATGTGAAATTTAAAATCACCTTATTATTAGATCAAAAATAAATTCAAATTAGATCTAAATAATTTAAAGAACCTGGCTCTAATCCCAGTTGAATGGAAAATCCTGATTTTCTGGATCAGATTCGTTCAGATTTGATCGGATCAAGAGAGATATTTTAAAAATTTCTCTCATGTATCTAGATCAGATTTAAGATATTTTAGATCTAATTTTATAGATCTAATAAATAAAATAAAAATAAGTTAAATTTGATTAATTTGTACCTTGATGTTGGGTAATCAGATTATCCTTTGATGATCCTGTTGATTGCCTGAGGTTCTGGATCTAGCCACACAAGTGCCTGACCTCTACTGATATCCACTCAGGCTGGATCTAGAGATCTTCTCCTTCTTTATAATCTCTCCAAATATCAGATCTAGATCTAATTTAGAGGATCTTCAAAACTCTTTTCAAAGATCTACAGTTGTCTCTGTAGCAGTGCTGCCTTCTTCCTTTCTCGTCAGCTTCCTCTTGCCTGGATCGCACCAAACTAGAGCCCAAAATTCTTTGGGTGTGAAGTGGAGAGAGGACCAAAAGTTGGCATGGAGGAGGGAGAGGGATAGCCTTAGGGTGTGGGCTAAGAGAGAACTCTATTAATGTTGGGCATAGTAGGGTTTATATAGACCCTGCTACGCTATGCAGTGCCACATCATCCCGGCCAATCATGTTGCTTCGTAAAATCAGATGTAAATCTGATTAGTAGGATGACATCACCTAATCCAATCAGATGTGATTCCACTCAATTCATCCTTAGATGGTGCCTAAGACTGGTCAAAGTCTATAGGTTGGCACCACCTAAGTAGAATCCTAGAAGCAACCTGGAGTCCCATCCATATGGGACTCCAGGCATCCCTATCCATAGGCGCACGCCTTCCTAGGCGTACGACCCTCCTTTCCAATTTCTAGCAAGGAGACAAGCCCCTATCTGCTCTCCTATAGGTGCATGACACATGGACAGATGTCTAAGTGTCAAAGGTCAACGTTTGACCCAAGTCAAAGACAAGAATTAGCAGATGATGGAAAATGGCAGATGTTGTCTCAAATTTATCTCATAAATTAAGACAATTCTTTTCTAACCTGAACAAATTTTAGTCAGACCAAGTAAAGGTACCTGAGTGAGCACAAACACATTTGGCTCAGTCGAGACAACTTTTAATGATAATTGAAGGAGAACATTAGGCTCAATCGTATGCTAGCATGGTTTCGTTGAACCTAATTGAATCTTACTCAAATCAATTGAATTGGATTAGTCCAATTGATGATATCTAGATCCAAACTCTTATTTGTGTGACCCAGTTAGGTTCAGTTCTGTATGATAATGGGATATGTTGTGATCTCTATCATCAACATCATCGAAACTCCTTTTGATGGATCAGAACTCTTCTGATTCAGACAACCAGAATGATCGATCATCTAAATCATTCTAATTGCTCCCAAAATCCATCAGTGACACCTAATAGTATATGGTGGCAACCCATCAAAATTAAAAATTAACCTCTCGGTGCAGCTACTTGTGTGATTAAGTTTTTCTATCTTAAGCTCCGATCAGATTAGGGTTAAGGTGAACTCGTCAAACCCTAATTTCTATCATATGATTTAACCATTCGATTCAAGTCTGATGTGAAAACATTAATAGAAACTCTTTCTATTATTTCACTTTGCCATGGCCATGGGCTTATGGACTTGATTCTTATGATCCTAATAGGACTACTCCTCATCCACCGAGGTAGATAGATTCCTTCTTAGTGCAATCCAATTCCTACAATGAACATGCTACAGCCAACATACACCTCAGGATTTTAAATGGCTAAAAGATCGAGTTATGGTGTAGTCAAAGTATAACACCCTCAAGGTGAACTATCGATGCACCTCAGATCAAAGAACCAGACACACAACTACAGCTTCGAGCCAGTCATTGATGAGAAAGTAGACTTCCTAATGACTGCTCGAGGTGGTCACGCTCAATGCCCTTGTTCTCTAACGAGTACTTGTACTCTCGCTCTAGTGTCTCTACACCATAGACTCAAGACTCATCTACTATGAAGAAGTGATTGTACACCAATCTTCTGCATCGATCACCATCCTCATGATGATCCTATGGTTAGGAGCATTTTATGAGTTAATAATGAAAATTCATGCCTTAAATTTTCAACTCTTGAAAATAAGAACTATCATTGCCATTAACTCAAGGGATGTATCACAGACACTAAATACATATTATGATAGAAAATAATCTATTTTATTATTTATAGTCAAAATTATAATTTTGCCTTTAGAAGTGTATAACAAGTGTCTGCCAATTCTGGCTTCTAGGGCATATATATCTAACAAACTCCCACTTGACCTAAAGCCAATTGACTACAAATCTAAGTCCCATCTTCTCAAGATGGGTTTCAATCTTCTACTAGCTCAATGGCTTTGTAAGTGGCTCTGCCGCATTGTCTACGGAGTCGACTCTCTTGACCTCGACGTATCCTTTCTCGAGGTAATAGAGGATGAGGTGGTATCGCAGCTCTATGTGTTTGGATTTTTGGTGAAACTTCGACTCCTTAACAAGGGCTCTGGCGCCATTATTGTCGTAGTATAAAGGAATGGCATCTGATGACATCACTTCCATCTCTATGGTGAACTTCTTGTACAAGAATGCCTTTTTCATAGCTTCTGACGTAGCGATGCATTCTGCTTCCATGGTGGAATATGCTATTATTGTTTGTTTGAAACTCTTCCAACTGACAGCACCACTATTACACACAAATAGATTCCCAGATATTGACTTTCGATCATCTATATCGAACATAAAATCTGAGTCAGTATACCCTTGGACTTTGAGTTCTTCATTACCAAAAATCAAGAACATATCCTTAGTTCTTCTTAAGTACTTAAGGATATATTTCCCAGAAGTCCAGTATTCTTCTCCTAGATTTGACTGATATCTGTTTGTGACACTCACAGCATGGGCTATATCAGATTGTGTACATAACATGGCATACATGAGGCTCCTTATTGCAGAAGTATAAGGGATCTTGC
Source organism: Cocos nucifera (assembly GCA_006176705.1). Taxonomy (NCBI): domain Eukaryota; kingdom Viridiplantae; phylum Streptophyta; class Magnoliopsida; order Arecales; family Arecaceae; genus Cocos; species Cocos nucifera. The sequence continues at coordinate 97,600 of QRFJ01006668.1, forward strand.
TCATGCGTTCAATCTCTTCTGGTGTGTTGGGATACATCTTCTTAGAGAGATGAATGCCACGTCTAAAGGGTACTAAACCCCTCTTGGAGTTTTTCACGTTAAATCTCTTTAGCACTTTCTCTATGTACATCTTTTGTGAAAGACCTAGCATCCTATTCGGTCTATCTCTATAGACTTTAATTCCTAGAATGAAGGATGCTTCCCCTAGGTTTTTTATGGAGAATTCTTTGGACAACTATATTTTAATTATGGTCAACATGGGAATATCATTCCCAATAAGGAGGATATCATCCACGTATAATACGAGAAAGACAACAGCGCTCCCACTAACCTTTTTGAAAACACATGGTTCCTCCTCATTCTTGATGAAATCAAATAATTTGATCACATCATTGAAACGAGTATTCCAGCTCCAAGATGCTTGCTTAAGTCCATATATGGACCTTTGCAGCTTGCATACTTTATGATCAATATCACTAGATGTGAAACCCAACGGCTGTTCCATATAGATATCTTCCTCAAGATATCCATTTAATAATGCCATTTTCACATCCATTTATCATATTTCATAATCGAAATAGGCTGCAACAGCAAGCAATAAGCAAATGGATTTAAGCATGGCTATTGGCCAAAAGGTATCTTGATAGTCAATACCTTCATGCTGACTATAACCTTTTACCACCAATCTAGCTTTGAATATCTCTACATTCCCATCTGCACCAATATTTCTCTTATAGATCCATTTACACCCAATAGGTACTATATCTTCTGGTGGATCTACTAAGGTCCAAACTTGATTTGAGTGCATCGGATCAATTTCTGACTTCATTGCCTCTAACCATTTCTTAGAGTTGATATCTGATATCATCTCGTTATAGATTTTGGGATCATCACCATGAACCCCATTACCTACGAGGAATATTTTCTCTACTTTCTCTGAAATAGTATCTAAGTACCTCTCAGGGGGATGGAAAACCCATTCTGATCTTCGAGATGGAGGAGGTAGTGATTGTATTGGCTCAACCTAGTTTGGTTCCAAAGTGTCCTTAGCTCTTTGCTCTTGGGAGACTTTCTCCTCTAGCTTGATCTGCTTTCCAATGTCGTCATTTTGAATAAACTATTTTTTAAGAAAGATAGCATGTCAACTCATAATCACATTATGATCTTCTAGAATATAGAAATAATATCCTAATGACTCTTTAGGATATCCTATGAATCGAGCTCTAAAGGACCTATAGTCTAACTTATCCGCTTGTTGTCTTTTGACATGAGCTGGACAACCCAAATTCTGAGATCACTCAAACTTGGTTTCTTACCATGTCATATCTCATATGGTGTGGTAGGAATGGTTTTAGAAGGAACCCTATTCAGTAAATATATAGCAGTTAACAAACTATGTCCCAAAAAAAAATCAGGGAGGTCTGTGAAGCTCATCATGGATCGGAGCATATCTAATAGGGTCTAGTTTTTCCATTCTAAAATCCTATTGAGTTGAGGTATTCCAGGTGGAGTCCATTGAGAGACTATGCCATTCTGCTTGAGATAGTCCAGGAATTTCCGACTAAGGTATTCACCTCCTCGATCTGATCGAAGAATCTTAATGGATTTTTTAGTTTGCTTTTCTATTTCATGTCTGAACTCTTTAAACTTTTCAAAGGCTTTAGACTTATGTCTCATAAGATACACATACCCATACCGAGATAAATCATTAGTGAAGGTTATGAAGTAGACAAAATTACCTCTAGTCAGCACATCAAATGGGCCGCACACATCAGTATGTACTAGGGCAAGTAAATCCATAGCCCTTTCCCCATGTCCCATAAAAGAGAGTTTAGTCATTTTGTCATGAAGATATGATTCATAAATTGGATATGACTCGAAAGCCAATGGACTCAATAGCCCAATTTTTTTTAATTTGTTAATCCTATCTTCTGCTATATGACCTAGTCTAAGGTGCCATAGATACCTATCGTTTGGACTATCCCTGGGTCATTTTGATTTTATGGCATTCATATTTTGCTCAATATTAAAAATAGATACATCAATATGTAATTGGTAAAGATTGTTAATAAGGAAACCACTTGCAATTTTATTTTTTCCATAAAGAATATTACAATGGTCCTTAAGAAAACTAATTACATAGCCTTCTTGTGCTAAACATGAAATAGAAATCAAATTTCTGCTTGCTGTAGGCATATAATAACAATCCCTAAGTACTAAATCTAAACCAAATGATAGTCGAAGAGGATAGGTTCCCATGACCACAGCAGCAACTTTTACCTTATTTTCGATGCATAGGATCATCTCACCATCCCTCAGCCTCCTGCTATCCTTAAGATCCTGCTTGAAAGTGCACAAATGAGTACTAGAACTAGAGTCAAGCACCCAACTAGATGCAAAAGAAATCGTAAGATTAGATTCAATAACAAGCATACCTCCAGAAGGACCTGCCTTCTTCTTATTCTTTAGGATGGCTAGGTATGTAGGATAGTTCCGCTTCCAGTGGCCGTCAGTGTTGCAATAGAAATAATTTTTCTTATCAGCGGTCTTCTTCTTCGGCTCTGCCTTCTTTTTCTTTCCTCCTTCCATCTTTTGCTTTTTCACAGACTTCTTCTTCTTTCCAAAAAACTTTCTTTTGAAAGAAGTCCATTCCATAGCAAATACTGAGCCTTTAGAACCTTTCATTGAAAGCTCAGCAGTAACCAGCATGTTCATAAGCTCGACCAGGATATTTTGATGTTTATGCATATGGTAGTTCATGATGAACTGCCATATGCATCAATCAAGGATTGCAGAATTATATCATTCTGCAGATCCAGGTCCAGTTTCACTCCGAGCTTCTTAAGCTCTTCTAAGTTCTTGATCATCATCAGATAATGATCTTGGACCGACTGCCCATCACACATTTTAGCCTTGAATAGTTATTTAGTGATATGATATTTGGCTGTGCGACTCTATTCACCAAACATCTCTTGTAAGTGAGCCAACATTTGGTGGGCAGTCTTAATATCTTCATGTTGGCACTGAAGCTCATCAGACATTGAGCCCAACATGTAGTATCAAGCCTTATTATCTTCGTCCGTCCACTTGTCAAGAGACGCTCTCTATTCAGCGGATGGATGAGCTGATAAGGTGGGAGGATCCTGGTTCAATACATGAGTTAACTTCTCTAAACCCAAAATAATTTTGAAGTTTCGGAGCCAATCCTTATAATTGGATCCGGTCAGTCTATAGGTGTCCAGAATATGTGTTAGTGGATTGGATGCAGATATTTTGCTTTTTCTGTAGAGAGTCAAAGTTTCTAGTTAGATATTATAATTAAGATTTGATCAATTTATTTATAAGTTTAATTTTTAAATAAATTAGCTTTCACTATTTTTTTGGATCCCTACACTCTCTTTGTAGATATGCAAAAATCTCTATGATTATAAATTTCTAATGGGTGGTGCAGTCCCACCAACTGACTCATCACCTTACCTAATAGTTATTGGTGATGGGTTAGCCAATGAGTGGATAACTCTTGTCCAATGATTCTCTAATCATGGTGCACCCAAACTTGGTCTCTAATTCATGAATCTCACCATGCCCAAAATATTTATCCATTCCTTAATTAAGTCAGACCCATCATTTGCATAGATTGGATTTCTAATTAAGTCTCTCACCGCATCCAGAATATTGAGCCCAATTTATCCTCTATCCCATTGCATCTAATGCCTAATAGACATGGTTGCGTCTTTTCGATGCAACTAAACCACTATGATCAGCCAAGAACAATCAACCCTAGGAAGGATCCGCATATCTACAATGGTGGAAGATCTTAGACTTAATCTTTTCTTAGGGAGATTTGCTTTGGGTCTCTTTAAACTTGACTTACAATAGCCATAACAATTATGACTAACCTAGTGGCATGGGTTAGCTCGGATTGTTAACCACCTTAGATCAGGACTGGGTCGACAAATATGGCCAAATAAGTGAGATCGGTGGAAGGGATATGCCATTAACTCAACAATAATGCATTCGAATCGAGTAGCTCTCAATTAAAAATCAGTCAGTCATATCTGCCAGACTTACCTTAGACACCAAATTATTGAGCTAGAACCAATCGGGTTAGCCTGCAATCCAGACTCTAACCACTGAGCCTAATTAGGTCTTAGCTTGATCGATCACTCATATGACTCGATCCTGACCCAGACTTAATCCTATTAGGCTGGTCAATTTAAGCACTCTTGATCCCATCTAACCAACTCTTATTTCGGTTTGATCAACCGCTAGACCTAATTGAGCTACCCAAGCCCGAACCCAATTTTATGAATATGTCTTAAATCTAAAAATTCTTAATTTTTTAGATTTAACATATTTTATAATCTTATTTTTTAATTAAATTTAGGTTTCACGAACAAAACATGTAAACAAAATTCTAGGGTTTCAGGATCTAAGGTTTTGCAGAAAATAAGTTTTAGATTTCTGATTAAGAACGAATGCGCAGCATCCCTACACATCATAAGAACACCTCATCTAATGGGAGGAGAGGGTATTTAAACTCTACTTTGTTCTTATGATCGGACGGTCAAGGGGAATGCCTTAATCAGAAATATGAAAACTACAAAACTAGTTAGATCTACATCATATATCTCATATATAAAAATTTATCTAACCATAAACATGTTTTGCATACATCTTCATGTATCATATCATGCATGTTTTTAGATCTAAATTATCTCATAATCATCTAAAAAATTAAATTTAAATTGATCATATCAAATTAAAATCTATTCTAGATAATTATGTAGAACTATTCTACAACTAGTCTAAACATGCATTCATCATATCTCATATGAACAAAAATTAAATACCTTTATTTTCTATTTCTTAGATCTTATTATAATATTTATAACATCAAAAAATAGTAAATAAATAGATATAAAAATTATAACTTAATCAAATTAAATTATGATCATGCAAGACTATAGATAGAATAATTTTATTCTACAACTAGTCATGCATCTTGTACAACTTAGATCTAAATTATTTAATTTTTAATTTTTATGATTTTAGATCTAATCACATCTCATGCGATATTTGAAATCACCTAATTATCATATCAAAATTAAAATATAATCAGATCTAATGGAAAATGCAACCTGGCTCTGATACCAGTTGAAGGAAAAATCTAGTTTTTTGGATCAGGTCCGTTCAGATCTGATTGGATCAGGAGAGATATTTCAAAAATCTTTCTCTTAGATCTAGATCAGATCTGAGACTTTTTAGATCTGATATTATTGATCTAATAAAAAAATAAAATAAAATAAAGAATAAATTAAATCTAATTTAATTTATCTTGTTGAGGGTAATCAGATTATCCTATGATGATCCTGATGTTTATCTGAGGTTCTGAATCTAGGCACGCAAGTGCCTGGCCTCTACCGATATTCATTTGGATAGAATCTAAAGATCTTCTCCTTCTTTATCACCTTTCCAAAAATTAAATCTAGATCTAATTTTAAAGATCTTCAAAACTCATTTTGAAGATATGAGTTGTCTCTTACAGCAATGCTGCCTTCTTCTTTTTTCTGTCACCTTTCTCTTGCTTTGATCGCACCAAATTGAAGTACAAAATTTCTTGGGTGTGGATAGGAGAGAAAGGACCTGAACATCATCGAAACATCTATCGATGGATCAGAACTTTTTTGATTCAAACAACTAGTATGATTGATCATCTAAATCATTCCAATTGCTCTCAAAATTCACCAGTGACACCTAGAAGCATGGGTGGCAACCCATCAGAACTAAAAATGAACCTCTCGGTGCAATTACCTGTGTGATTAAATTCTTCTATCTTGAGCCCCAATTGGATTAGGGTTAAGGTAATCTCGTTAAACCCTAATATCCATCATATGACTATTAAACCCTAATATCCATCATATGACTAATCATTCGATTCAAGTCCAGTATGAAAATCTTAATAGAAACTCTTTCTACTATTTCACTCTACCATGGCCATGAGCTTATGGACTTGATTCTCATGATAATCATAGGGCTACTCCTCATCTACCGAGGTAGATAGATTCCCTATTGGTGCAATCCAATTCCTACAATGAACAAGCTATAGCCAACATACACCTTAGGGTTTCGAATTGCTAGAAGATCGAGTTATGATGTAGTCAAACTATAACACCCTCAAGGTGAACTATCGATGCACCTCAGATCAAAGAACCAGACACACAACTATAGCTTTGAGCCAGTCATTGACGAGAAGGTAGACTTCCTAATGACTGCTCGAGGTGGTCACGCTCATTGCCCTCATTCTCTAACGAGTACCTGTACTCTCACTCTAGTGTCTCTACACCGTAGACTCAAGACTCATCTACTATGAAGAAGCAATTGTACACCAACCTTCCGGATCAATCACCATCCTCATGATGATCCTACGGTCGAGAGCATTTTATGAGTTAATAATGAAAATTCATATCATAAATTTTCAACTCTTAAAAATAAGAACTATCATTGCCATTAACTTAAGGGATGTATCACAAACACTAAATACACATTATGATAGAAAATAATTTATTTTATTATTTATAGTTAAAATTATAATTTTGCTCTTAGAAGTGTGTAATAGGTGTCAACCAATTCTGACTTTTAAGGCGCACATATCTAACAAACAGGACAAGACCTGCTAATTTCTAAAACTATTTGGACAAGGCTTATCCGAAAACTCTATAGAAATTTATCTTGATCTAACTGGACCTTATCCTAGCCTAATCAAGACTTATCCTAAATCCCATAAGATGGGTGTTGGGGATAAACCCCGCTCCCGTCGAAGTCTAGTTCGATGCCCTGCCTAATGCAACCAGAAGCCGTCGAAGAGCTCCTTGGATGCCCAGCAGACGGGTCTTAACCGAACCCTTACAGTCGGTCGAACTGTCCAGCCGACCGAGCTCCTTCGGGCTTCTCAGTGGCTAAACTCCTCAGCGGTCATCCAAACTTCTAGCGATCGAGCTCATTCCGAACTCCCAGCGGCCGAGCTCCTTGGACCCCAGCAGTCGGGCTCTAGCCGAACTCAACCGCCGAGCTTCAGTCAGACCCCCGCGAGAACCGAACTCTCTCCGCATCGTTACAGTCGGGCGTCTATGAGAGCCCAACTTTCCTCCAATCTTTTCCTTCGATCGAACTTCTTTGAGAGTTGGACTCCTCCCAGACGCCCTCCGGATGGGCCTTAGCCGAACTCCCGAAGTCAGCCGAACTACTTAGCGGCCGAGCTTCTCGAACTCCTATCGCCCGAGCTCCTTGGACCTCAAGCGGTCAGGCCTTAACAGAATTTCCCAACGCCCGAACTCCTCGACGGTCGTCCCTCGGCCGAACTCCCCAAGTGGCCGTCCCTTCGATCGGCCGAGCTCCTCCGAATTCCTCTACGGTTGAGTTGCTCCCAAGCCTCCTACAAGTCCAAACTCCTCCAGATGAATAATGAGACTGGACGATATGGCCGCCACTACTAGCGGCATCACTCTCTCCATAACCAGCCCCATGCGGCCCACGACCTGCCAGTATGGCTGTCACCATCCATCTGGTGGTGCCTTCCTCTCCGTATCGAACTCCATGTGGCCCATGACTCTCCCGTATGGCTGTCACCATCCACCTGACAATGCCCTCCTCTCTATGCCAAACTCCATGCGGCGGTATGGCCATCACCATCAACTAAGCTCCGCCTATAAAGGACCCTCCAGATACGCTAACTCGAATCTCTCTGATCTCTAAGCTCTCCTCTTCTTCTCTAAGCTCTAGAACTCATTCCCGAGCACTCCATTCCTATTGGCCAGAGCTGACTTGATCGTCGGAGTGTCCTATCGGAGCCACCCCCCACCAGCTCCGGATGGGACTTTATTTTGCAGGTCCCCGACGGTGACCTCCTCGACCTCGACTCCAGCGACCTCCGACGATGACCAGTTTCCGCATCAACAGATTGGTGCTGGAAGAAGGGATGAACCTTCGAGGTTTCCTTGTTCTTAAAGGAGTGCTCGGCGATTTTTCTCCCCCCTCTCCGGAGATCCCTTTTCTCTTCCGAAGAGAGAATGCCTCCGAGGAGAGCTTCGACTCGGCGATCGACGTCCTACGCGCCAGGTACATCTGCTCCCGTTGCAGCCCTGGCAGCCCAGGCTCCACCCGAAGCCATCGCAGATGTAGAGCAGTTCAACCTGCTGGTCGGGTTCGCAGCCCCACCGAGATGATGCAGGCCATGCGACAACCTCTGGCGAAGACTTTGTCAGTGAACCCATCATGAGGATGCGAGGAACCGGCCTTGAGAAAGAGCATTTGGGCATACCGATCACCCTTAGGAAGGAGAAATGGAGAGCAGAAGATCTCCTACAGAAGGTTTCACCAGGAGGATGGAATGAAGTTCATGGAAGAAAAGCCAAACTCCCCCCAAAAGCTCATCGTTGGGATGAAGTTCTGCTAAAGTGAGGTATGTCGTCAACGAAGCCTCCTACAAAGAATTCATCGAAGGCAGAGTGAGGTTCGGGGAAGCAAAGCCGAGCTCCCCATCGAAGCTCATCATCGAGGAAGGGGCATAAAGTCCTCCCGTAGAAACTTTCGCGGGAAAGCGGAGCGAAGTTCAGCATAAGTAAGGCCGAACTTCACCTCGAAGCTCATCATCGGACTGAAGTTCGGCGCACGCAAGGCCAAACTCTCCCCTTAAACCTCATCATCAGAACAAAGTTTGGCACAAGTGGGGCCGAACTCCCGCTCGAGTACGTCACTAAGGAAGCCCCCTACAAAGATTTCACACGAGGTGAGACGAAGTTCGGCCGAGCTCACAACCACCCCAAGGCAAGCGAGGGCTCCCTCTCGAGTATGACTTCAAGGAAGCCCCGACGAAGTGGCATGAAGTTCTCCCGTAGGTTTTCCAAAGGTATGGAATGAAGTTCGACCGCACTCGCAGACCCCTCCAAAAGCAGACGGGCCAGAACTCCTTGAACTCACCACCGATGAAGCCCCGATAGAGGGGTGCGAAGAAGCCCTCCTCCTAAAAGGTTCCACGGCTGCGCCCCCCTCAACGCTCCTCGAACTCAAATTCTAACATGTTGCCAAGACCAGAAGGACCACGACCTCACCAAGCATGCGCGATCAAAGTGAGTAATGCCCCTCCCATCGCCACTAAGGAATACATTCAGCTCCAACACGAGATTGAAGGGCTCATCAAAAAAGATGGTGGGGTAAATTCCTCCAACGCCATCCTGAAGCAGGATAAGATTGGCCAAAGACACTGCCAGAAGCAAGAAGGTCGGCCACCTCACGACATTATTAACATCACCCTCGGGCGGAGCTTGGTACATCAGCGATTCATCATCTCCCAGCGTAAAAGCCAAGAGAAGCATGCTCCAAATTAAGGAGGCCAGCATGAGATAGACGAAGTCACCGTCGGGGAACTCAGAGGAACAACGCCCCCACAACCTTGAAATGGGGATATGCTGCCCGTAACTTTCATTCAGTAAAATTCTTCCTTTCCAAATAATATTGTTTCTGGATGCAAAAACTATGCGATGATAGGGAACAAGCAGTCAATAATTGCCGCGTTAGGAACAGGAGGAGAACCTCATCCTAACGTGAGCAACAACCTCGACTAGAGATAAGATCTCTCCCAAGTGACTGTTGCCCCATAGCCCGTTAGGAACAGGAGGAGGACCTTATCCTAACACAAGCAAGGTCGAAGGCCTCGTTCACCATAGACGAGGCGGGGGAGAGGCTCGGACGACGGTCCACATGTGCCCCCATAGCCCATTAGAAATAGGAGGAGGACCTCATCCTAATGCGAGCAAGGTCGAAGGCCTCGTTCACCCTAGATGAGATGGGGGGAGAGGCTTGGACGATGGTCCGCATGTGCTCCCATAGCCCGTTAGGAGCAGAAGGAGGACCTCATCCAAATGCGAGCAAGGTCGAAGACCTCAGACGACGGTCCGCATGTGCCCCCACGGCCCATTAGGAATAGGAGGAGGACCTCGTCCTAACGCGAGCAAGGTCGAAGGCCTCATTCACCCTAGATGAGATGGGGGGAGAGGCTCGGACGACGGTCCACATGTGCCCCCATAGCCCATTAGGAATAGGAGGAGGACCTCGTCCTAACACGAGCAAGGTTGAAGGCCTCGTTCACCTTAGACGAGATGGGGGGAGAGGCTCGGACGACGATCTGCATGTGCCCCCACGGCCCGTTAGGAACAGGAGGAGGACCTCATCCTAACGCGAGCAAGGTCAAAGGCCTCGTTCACCCTAGACGAGATGGGGAGAGAGGCTCGGACGATGGTCCGCATGTGCCCCCACAACCCGTTAGGAATAGGAGGAGGACCTCGTCCTAACGCGAGCAAGGTCGAAGGCCTCGTTCACCTTAGACGAGATGGGGGCAGAGGCTCAGATGACGGTCCACATGTGCCCCCACAGCCCATTAGGAATAGGAGGAGGAGGACCTCGTCCTAACGCGAGCAAGGTCGAAGGCCTCGTTCACCTTAGACGCGACAGAGGGAGAGGCTCGGACGATGGTCCGCATGTGGCCCCATAGCCCATTAGGAATAGGAGGAGGACCTCATCCTAACGCGAGCAAGGTCGAAGGCCTCGTTCACCTTAGATGAGATAGGGGGAGAGGCTCGGACGACAGTCTGCATGTGCCCCCACAGCTCGTTAAGAACAGGAGGAGGACCTCGTCCTAATGCGAGCAAGGTCAAAGGCCTCATTCACCCTAGACGAGATGGGGGGAGAGGCTCGGACGATGGTCTGCATGTGCCCCCATAGCCCATTAGGAATAGGAGGAGGACCTCATCCTAATGCGAGCAAGGTCGAATGCCTCGTTCACCCTAGATGAGATGGGGGGAGAGGCTCGGACGATGGTCCGCATGTGCCCCCATAGCCCGTTAGGAACAGGAGGAGGACCTCGTGCAAATGCGAGCAAGATCGAAGGCCTCGAATGACGGTCCGTATGTGCCCCCACGACCCATTAGGAACAGGAGGAGGACCTCGTCCTAACGTGAGCAAGATTGAAGGCCTCGGACGATGGGGGTAGAGGCTCAGACGATGGTCCACATGTGCCCCCACAGCCCATGGGAACAAAAGGGGGACCTCATCCTAATAGGAGCGCCCGCATCAATCTTGGCTGCAAAAGATAAGATCTCTCTCGAACAACCATGACAACCTCGGCTGGAGAAGGCGACCGTGTCAACCTCGGCTGAAGAGCTTCAACTTCGACCTTGGCTAGAGTTAGGGCCTCTTCCGAGCGACCAGACCAACCTCGGTTGGAGAGCTTCAACTTTGACCTTGGCAGAAAATAGGATTTCTCCCAACCGATCGAGACAACCTCAGCTAGGGATAAGGTCCGCGATAGGCTCAATCAGAAATAAGATTGGGGACAACCCCGACTGCAGATCAGATCCCTCCCGAGCATCCATACCAGCCATGGCAGGAGATGAGACCTCCCCCAAGCTTTGACCCGAACCAGCACGGAACTCAGAAGAAGACTTCGACAGTCGTCTTTTCTGCACTCCCTTCCTTCGAGTTTCGAACTCGGAAGTGGGGGGGCTAATGTTGGGGATAAACTCCGCTCCCGTCGAAGTCTAGTTCGATGCCCTGCCTAATGCAACTAGAAGCCATCGAAGAGCTCCTTGGATGCCCAGCAGACGGGTCTTAACCGAACCCTTACAGTCGGCCGAACTGCCCAGCCGGTCGAGCTCCTTCAGGCTTCTCAGCGGTCGAACTCCTCAGCGATCGTCCGAACTTCTAGCAACCGAGCTCATTCCGAACTCCCAGCGGCCGAGCTACTTAGCGACCGAGCTCCTTGGACCCTAGCAGTCGGGCTCTAGCCGAGCTCAACCGTCGAGCTTCAGTCAGACCCCCGTGAGAATCGAACTCTCTCCACGTCATTACAGCTGGGTGTCTACGAGAGCCAACTTCCCTCCAAGCTTTCCCTTCGGTCGGACTTCTTCGAGAGTCAGACTCCTCCCAGATGCCCTTCGAACAGACCTTAGCCAAACTCCCAAAGTTAGCCGAACTACTTAGCGGCCGAGCTTCTCAAACTCCTAGCACCCAAGCTCCTTGGACTCCAAGCGGTCAGGCCTTAACAGAATTTCCCAGCGCCCGAACTCCTCGACGGTCGTCCCTCGGCCGAACTCCCCAAGCGGCCGTCCCTTCGATCGGCCGAGCTCCTCCGAATTTCTTTACGATCGAGCTGCTCCCAAGCCTCCTACAAGTCCGAACTCCTCTGGACGAACAACGAGTCTGGACAATATGGCTGCCACTACTGGTAGCGCCACTCTCTCCGTAACCAGCCCCATGCGGCCCATGACCTGCCAGTATGGCCGTCACCATCCGCCTGGTGGTGCCTTCCTCTCCGTACTGAACTCCATGCGGCCCATGACTCGCTCGTATGGCTATCTCCATCCACCTGACAATGCCCTCCTCTCCATGCCGAACTCCATGCGGCAGTATGGCAATCACCATCAACTAAGCTCCGCCTCTAAAGGACCCTCCAGTTATGCTAACTCAAATCTCTCTGATCTCTAAGCTCTCCTCTTCTTCTCTAAGCTCCGGAACTTATTCCCGAGCACTCCATTTCTGTTGGCCTAAGCTGACTTGATCGTCCGAGGGTCCTGCCGGAGCCACCCCCCACCAGCTCCGGATTGGACTTTGTTTTGTAGGTCCCCGATGGCGACCTCCTCGGCCTCGACTCCAGCGACCTCCGACGATGACCAATTTTCGCACCAACAATGGGAATAAGATAACGGTTGTCTTTGCCAGATTAAGGTTTGTCCTAAAATCATGAGATGAAATTTGGACAAGCCTCTCTCAAAAATTCTAGATGGATTAATCTTGATCCGATGGGACCGAGTCCTGGCCTGATTAAGGCTTGTTCTAACTTAGGACTTGACCTAATTCCATTGGATGGGACTTGAAAAATGTTTGTCCAAAATTCTATGAGATGGGAATAGGACAAGGGTCAAATGTTGACCCAATTTGCAGAAAACAAATAGGTGGCACCACCTTGATTTTTTCTCTTGGGCATGCTGAAGGGAAATTCTGATTTTCCGGACCTGGTTCGTTCAGCTCTAATCAGATCAAGAGATATTTTTCAAAAATTTTTTTCTTTAATCTAAATTAGATCTGAGATATTTCAGATTTAATTTTTATTATTCTAATAATTAAAATAAAATATAGATAAATTAAATCAGATTTAATTTACCTTGATGTAGGATAATCCTATTATCCGTTGATGATCCTGTAAGTAGCGAAAGATTCTAGATCTAGCCACGCAAGTGCCTGACCTCTACTAATATCCACTCAGACTGGATCTAGAGATCCTCTTCTTCTCTATCATGTCTCCAAAAATTAGATCTGAATCAAATTTAGAGGATCTTCAAAATAGCTTTCGAAGATCAACAATTGTCCTTTGCAGTAGTGCAATCTTCTAGCTTTCTCTCGCCTAGATTGCACCAACTGGGATCCCAAACTACTTTGGGCATGGAGAGGAGAGGTGTTAGATATATGTGCCCTAGAAGCCAAAATTGGCTGACACTTGTAATACACTTCTAGGGGCAAAATTATAATTTTGATTATAATCAATAAAATGGGTTATTTTCTATCATATATGTGTATTTAGTGTCCGTGATACATCCTTTGAGTTAATGGTAATGATAATTCATATTTTCAAGAGTTGAAAATTTAAGACATGAATAATCATTATTAACTCATAAAATGCTTCCAACCATAGGATCATCATGAGGATGGTGAAACATTCGGAAGGTTGGTGTACAATCGCTTCTCTTTAGTAGATAAGTCTTGAGTCTACCATGTGGAGACACTAGAGTGAGAGTACAGGTACTCGTTAGAGAATGAGGGCACTGAGCGTGACCATTCGAGTAGTCATTAGGAAGTCTATCTTCTCATCAATGATTGACTCGATGCTGCAGTGGTGTGTCTAGTTCTTTGACCTGAGGGGCATCGACAGTACACCTTGAGGGTGTTATAGTTTGACTACACCATAACTCGATCTCCTAGCCATCCAGAACCCTGAGGTGTATGTTGGCTATAGCATGTTCATTGTGGAAACTGGATTGCATCAAGATGGAATCTATCTACCTCGGTGGTAGAGGAGCAGCCCTATGATGATTATGAGAATCAAGTCCAGAAGCCCATGGCCATGGCAGAGTGAAATAATAGAAAGAGTTTCTATTTAAGTTTTCACATCGGACTTGAATCGAATGATTACATCATATGACAGAGACTAGGGTTTGACGAGTTCACCTAAACCCTAATCTGGTCGGAGCTCAAGATAGAAGAACTTAATCACACAGGTAGCTGCACCAAGAGGTTCGCATTCAGCTCTGATGGGTTGCCACCATATACTGCTAGGTGTCACTGATGGATTTTGGGAGCAATTAGAATGATTTAGATGATCGATCATTCTAGCTATTCGAATCAGAAGAGTTCTGATCCATCGAAAGGAGTTTCGATGATGTCGATGATAGAGATCATGACATATCCCGTTACCATACAGAACTGAACCTAACTGGATCACACAAATAAGGGTTTGAATCTGGTGATCATCAATTGAACTAATCGAGTTCAATTGATCTGAATGAGATTCAATTAGGTTCAAAAAAATCGTGCTAGCACTCGATTGAACCTAACGTTCTTCTTTTACTATCATAAATAGTTGTCCTGATTGAGCCAAAGGAGTTTGTGCTCGATCAGAGGCCTTCACTTGGTCTGACTGGAGCCTGTCCAGATCAGAAAAGGATTGTCTTATTTTGTAAGATAATACCTACCATTTTTTATCACCTGCCATTTTTCGTCCTTTGACTTTGGTCAAAAGTTGACCTTTGACTGGTCAAATGTTGACCATTGACACTTTGACTTCTGTCCACATCTCATGCACCTATTGGAGAGCTGGTGGGGGCTTATCTCCCTACTAGAACCTAGCAAGGAGGAGGGTGCATGCCACCCTTGGTGTGTGCCCAAGCTGGAGGCACCCGGGAGTCCCTGTTGGATAGGGACTCCATCTTCTTTTTGGATTCCGATTAGACTTCTCCTAAGAACCAAGTTTGATTGGTCTTAGGCGCCATCTAAGGATGAATCCAGGAGACTCTATTCCCACCAATCAGATTTAGATCTAATTTTACAAAGGATTATGATTGGTTGGGAAGAAGAGGAGTTGGATCATGCATAGTCTATAAATAAGACCCTGCGCCCAACTCAAAAGTAAATTGAATTCTCTACGCCCCAAGGCTGTTTGTCTCCCCCTCCTCCATGCCAAGCCCATCTTCTCCCTCTCCTCTCCATGCCCAAAGTAGTTTGGGATCTTAGTTGGTGCAATCCAGATGAGAGAAAGGTGATAGAATGTTAGAAGGCTGCGCTGCTGCAAAGGACAACTGCTGATCTTCGAAAGGTATTTAGAAGATCCTGCAAATCTGATTCAGATCTAATTTTTGGAGACATGATAGAAAAGAAGAGGATCTCCAGATCTAGCCTCAGTGGATACTGGTAGAGGCCAGACACTTACGTGGCTAGATCCAGAACCTTTCGCTGCTTACTGGATCATCAACGGGTAATAGGATTACCCAACATCAAGGTAAATTAAATTTAATTTAATTTATCTAGATTTTATTTTTATTATTTGAATATTAAGAATAAGATCTAAAATATTTTAGATCTAACTTGGATCGAAGAGAAAAATTTTTGAAATATATCTCTTGATCCGATCAGATCTGAACGAACCTGGTCCGGAAAATCAGGATTTTTCTTCAACTGGTATCAGAGCCAAGGTTCTAAAGTGTTTAGATCTAATTTTAAATTTATTTTAATTAAAAAATAAGTAATTCTAGATATCACATGAGATGTGATCAGATCTAAAATTAGAAAAAATTAAAATTAAATAATTTGGATCTAAGATTAGAAAATATGCATGACTAGTTCTAAAATAGAATAGTTCTATAGAATAGTCTTGCATGTTTTCAATTTAATTTGATTAAATCATATTTTAGATCTATTTATTTACTATTTTTTGATATTATAATTATTATAATAATATCTAAAAAATAGTAAATAAAAATTATTTAATTTTAACATCATATGAGATATGATTGATGCATGTCTAGACTAGTTGTAGAATAGTTCTACATAATTATCTAGATTAGAGTTTATTTTGATAAGATCAATTTAAATCTAATTTTTTAGATTATTATGAGATAATTTAGATCTAAAAATATGCATGATTCGATACATGAGATGTATGCAAAATATGCCATGATTAGATCTAATTTGTATATGAGATATATGATATAGATCTAAAACTGTTTTGTAGTATTTCATGTTCCTGATTAAGGCATTCCTCTTGGCCGTCCGGTCATAAGAATGAAGAAGAATTTAAAGGCCCTCTCCTTCCATCGATGGGGTGTTCTTATGACGTGTAGGGGTGCTGCACGTTCATCCTTAATCAGAAACTCAAAACTTACTTTCTGCAAAACCCTAGATCCTGAAACCCTAGGATTTATTGTGCATATTTTATTTATGAACCCTACTTAATTAAGAATTAAGATTATAAAATATTAATTAGATCTAAAATTGAGAATTTCAGATCTAAGACATATTCATAATACTGGGTTCGGGCTTGGGTAGCTCAATTAGGTCTAAGCGGTTGATCAAATCCGAATCAAGAGTTGGTTAGATGGGATCAACAATGCTTAAATTGACCAGCCTAATAGGATTAAGTCTGGGTCAAGATCGAGTCACGATCAAGCAAGACCTAATTAGGCTCAGAGGTTAGAGTCTGGATTGTAGGCTAACCCAATTGGTTCTGACTCAACAATTTGGTGTCTAAGGTAAGTTTGGCACATACGACCGACTGGTTTTTAATTGGAAGCTACTCGACCTGAATGCATTCTTGTACGAGTTAATGGCATATTCCTTCCACCGGTCTCACTTACCTGGCCATATCTGTTGACACAGTTCTGATCTGAGGTGGTCAATAATCCGAGCTAACCCATGCCACTAGGTTAGTCATAATTGTTATGACTATGACAAGTCTAGTTTAATGAGACCTGAATCAATTCTCCCTAAGAAAAGATTAAGTCTGAGGTCTTCCACCATTGTAGATGTGCGGGCCCTTCCCGGGGTTGATTGTTCTCGGCTGGATACAGTGGCTCAGTTGCACCAAAAAGATGCAACCATGTCTATTAGGCATTGGATGCTATGGGCTGGAGGATGAGTTGGGCTCAATATTCTGGATACGGTGAGAGACTCAATTAGGAATCCAGTCTATGCAAATGGTGGGTCTGACTTAACTAAGGAGTGGATCAATATTTCGGATACGGTGAGATTCATGAATTAGAGACCAAGTTTGGGTGCACCATGATTAGAGAATCATTGAACAAGAGTTGTTCACTCATTGGCTAACCCATCACCAATAACTGTTAGGTGAGGTGATGAGTCAGTTGGTGAGACCGCACCACCCACTAGAAATCATTAATCATGGAGATTTTTGCATCTCTACAGAGGGAGTGTAGGGATCCGAGAAAATAGTGGGAGCTAATTTGTTTAAAAATAAAATTCTTAAATAAATTGGTCAAGTCATAAATTACAGTATCTAACTAGAATCTTTGACTCTCTACAGAAAAATGTCTGCGTCCAACCCATTGGCACGTATCCTGGACACACATAGACTGACTGGACCCAATTATAAAGATTGGCTCAGGAACTACAAAATTATTTTGGGTTCAGAGAAGTTAACACATGTTTTGGACCAGGACCCTCCCACCTTACCAGCCCGTCCATCCACTGAACAGAGAGCATCTCTGGAAAAATGGATAGACGAAGATAATAAGGCCAGATATTACATGTTGGGCTCGATGTCTGATGAGCTCCAGCGCCAACATGAAGATATCGGGACTGCTCGCCAAATGTTGGCTCACCTGCAGGAGATGTTTGGTGAACAGAGTCGCGCAGCCAAATATCAAGTCACGAAATGACTTTTTAAGGCTAAGATGCGTGATGGGCAGTCAGTCCAAGATCACTGTCTGACAATGATCAAGGACATGGAAGAGCTTGAGAAGCTCGGTGTGAAGTTAGACTTGGATCTGCAGAATGATATTATTCTGCAATCCTTGACTGATGCATATGGGCAATTCATCATGAATTACCACATGCATAAACTTCAAAATTCCTTGGCCGAATTAATGAATATGCTGGTTACCGCTGAGCTTTCTATGAAAGGTTCTAAAGGCTCAGTTCTTGCTATGGAACGGACTTCTTCCAAAAGAAAGTCTTATGGAAAAAAAAAGAAGTCTGTGAAAAAGCAAAAGGTGGAAGGATCAAAGAAGAAGAAGGCAGAGCCGAAGAAGAAGGCCGATGGCAAAGGAAAGTGTTTCCATTGCAACAGCGACGGCCATTGGAAGCGGAACTGCCCTACTTACCTGGCCACCCTGAAGAACAAGAAGGAAGGTCCTTCTGGAGGTATGCTCGTTATTGAGTCTAACCTTACGGTTTCTTCTGCATCCAGTTGGGTGCTTGACTCTGGTTCTAGTGCTCATCTGTGCACTTCTATGCAGGGTCTTGAGGATAGCAGGAGGCTGAGGGATGGAGACATGATCCTACGCATCGGTAATGGAGCAAGAGTTGCTGCAGTAGCCGTGGGAACATACCCTCTTCGATTACCATCTGGTTTAGACTTAGTTTTGAAAAGACTGTTATTATGTGCCTGCAGCTAGCAGGAATTTGATTTCTGTTTCATGCTTAGCACAAGAAGGTTATGTGATCACCTTCTTTAAGGACCATTGTAACATTCTTTATGAAAGAAATAAAATTGCAAATGGTTTCCTTATTAATGGTCTTTATCAGCTACATATTGATGTACCTGTTCTAACTATCGAGCAAAACGTGAATGCCAAACGACCTAGGGATAGTCCAAACGACAGATATCTATGGCACCTGAGATTAGGTCATATAGCAGAAGATAGGATCAACAAATTGGAGAAAAATGGGCTATTGAGTCCATTGACTTTTGAGTCATATCCAACTTGTGAATCTTGTCTTCAAGGCAAAATGACTAAACTCCCTTTTGTTGGACATGGGGAGAGGGCCACAGATCTCCTTGCCCTAGTACATACTGATGTGTGCGGCCCATTTGATGTGCCGGCTAGAGGCAATTTTGTCTACTTCATTACCTTTACCGATGATCTGTCTAGGTATGGGTATGTGTATCTTATGAGACACAAGTCTGAAGCTTTTGAAAAGTTCAAAGAATTCAGACATGAAGTAGAAAAACAAACTGAAAAACCCATTAAGGTTCTTCGATCAGATCGAGGAGGTGAATACCTTAGCCGGGAATTCCTAGACTATCTTAAGGAAAATGGCATAGTCTCTCAATGGACTCCACCAGGAACACCTCAACTCAACGGGGTTTCAGAATGGAGAAATCGGACTCTATTGGATATGGTTCGATCCATGATGAGCTTCACAGACCTCCCTGATTTTCTTTGGGGACACTTCATTGTTAACTTCAATCTTATCTACTGAATAGGGTTCCCTCTAAAACCGTTCCTACCACACCGTATGAGATATGGCACGGTAAGAAACCAAGTCTGAGTCATCTCAGAATTTGGGGTTGTCCGGCTCATGTCAAAAGACAACAAGCGGACAAGTTAGAGTTTAGGTCCTTTAGAGCTCGATTCATAGGATATCCTAAAGAGTCATTAGGATACTATTTCTACATTCCAGAAGACCACAATGTGATTGTGAGTCGACATGCCATATTTCTTGAAAAATAGTTTATTCAAGATAGTGGCATTGGAAAGCAGATTAAGCTTGATGAGAAAGTCTCACAAGCAGAACGAGCTAAGGACCAAGTGGAACCAAATCAGGTTGAGCCAATAAGAACACTACCTCCTCCACCTCGTAGATCGGAAAGAGTTTCCGTCCCCCTGAAAGATACTTAGGTATTATTTCAGAGGATGTAGAGGAAATGTTCCTCATAGGTAATGGTGCTCATGGTGATGATCCCAAAACCTACAACGAGGCGATATCAGATATCGACTCCGAGAAATGGCTTGAGGCAATGAAGTCAGAAATTGACTCGATGCACTCAAACCAAGTCTGGACCTTGGTAGATCCACCAGAAGGTATAGTACCTATTGGGTGTAAATGGATCTTCAAGAGAAAGATTGGTGCAGATGGGAATGTGGAGACATTCAAGGCTAGACTGGTGGCAAAAGGTTATAGTCAACGCGAAGGCATTGACTATCAGGATACCTTTTCCCCGGTAGCTATGCTAAAATCCATCCGCACATTGCTTGCTGTTGCAGCCTATTTCGATTATGAAATATGGCAAATGGACGTGAAAACGGCATTCCTAAATGGATATCTTGAGGAAGATATCTATATGGAACAGCCGCTAGGTTTCACATCCAGTGATACTGATCACAAGGTTTGCAAGCTGCAAAGGTCCATATATGGACTTAAGCAAGCATCTCGGAGCTGGAACACTCGTTTCAATGATGTGATCAAAAAGTTTGGTTTCATCAAAAATGAAGAGGAACCATGTGTTTTCAAAAGGGTCAGTGGGAGCGCTGTTGTCTTCCTCGTATTGTACGTGGATGACATCCTCCTTATTGGGAATGATATTCCCATGTTGACATCAGTCAAGATGTGGTTGTCCAAGGAATTCTCCATGAAAGACCTAGGTGAAGCATCCTTTATTCTAGGAATTAAGGTCTATAGGGATAGACCGAATAGGATGCTAGGACTTTCACAGAAGATGTACATAGAGGAAGTACTAAAGAGGTTTAGTATGGAAAACTCTAAGAGGGGATTAATACCCTTCAGACATGGTATTCATCTTTCCAAGAAGATGTGCCCCAGCACACCTGAGGAAATAGAACGCATGAGCAAGATCCCTTATGCTTCTGCAATAGGGAGCCTCATGTATGCCATGCTATGTACACGACCTGATATAGCCCATGCTGTGAGTGTCACAAGCAGATATCAGTCAAATCCAGGTGAAGAACACTGGACTTCTGTGAAATGTATCCTTAAGTACTTGAGAAGAACTAAGGATATGATGTTGGTCTTTGGTAATGGAGAACTCCAAGTTCCAGGGATACACAGACTCGGACTTTCATGTCCGATATAGATGATCGAAAGTCGACATCTGGAAGTCTGTTTGTGTGCAATGGTGGAGCTGTCAGCTGGAAGAGTTCCAAGCAAACTGTGATAGCAGATTCCACCATGGAAGCAGAATATATAGCTGCATCAGAGGCTGCAAAGGAAGCATTCTGGTACAAGAAGTTTGCTGCAGAAATTGGAGTAATGCCATCAGATGCCATTCCTCTTTACTGCGACAACAATGGCGCCATAGCCCTTGCTAAGGAGCCGAGGTCTCACCAGAAGTCCAAGCACATTGAGCGGCGATATCCATCCTCATCCGCGATTACCTTGAGAAAGGTTACGTTGAGGTCAAGAGAGTCAACTCCACAGATAATGTGGCAGACCCACTTACAAAGCCGTTGGGCCAGCAGAAGATCGAAGCCCACCTTGAGAAGATGGGACTTAGACTTGTAGCCAATTGGCTTTAGGACAAGTGGGAGATTGTTAGATATATGTGCCCTAGAAGCCAGAATTGGCTGACACTTGTAATACACTTCTAGGGGCAAAATTATAATTTTGACTATAATTAATAAAATGGGTTATTTTCTATCACATATGTGTATTTAGTGTCTGTGATACATCCTTTGAGTTAATGGTAATGATAATTCATATTTTCAAGAGTTGAAAATTTAAGACATGAATAATCATTATTAACTCATAAACATGCTCCCGACCATAGGATCATCACGAGGATGGTGATTGATCCGGAAGGTTGGTGTACGAATCGCTTCTCTTTAGTAGATGAGTCTTGAGTCTACGGTGTGGAGACACCGGAGCGAGAGTACAGGTACTCGTTAGAGAACGAGGGCACTGAGCGTGACCACCTCGAGTAGTCATTAGGAAGTCTACCTTCTCGTCAATGACTGACTCGATGCTGCAGTAGTGTGTCTGGTTCTTTGACCTGAGATGCATCGGCAGTTCACCTTGAGGGTGTTATAGTTTGACTACACCATTACTCGGTCTCCTAGCCATATGGAACCCTGAGGTGTATGTTGGCTATAGCATGTTCATTGTAGGAACTGGATTGCATCAAGATGGAATCTATCTACCTCGGTGGTAGAGGAGCAGCCCTATGATGATCATGAGAATCAAGTCCAGAAATCCATGGCCATGGCAGAGTGAAATAATAGAAAGAGTTTCTATTTAGATTTTCACATTGGACTCGAATCGAATGATTACATCATATGACAGAGACTAGGGTTTGACGAGTTCACCTTAACCCTAATCTGATCGGGGCTCAAGATAGAAGAACTTAATCACACAGGTAGCTGCACCAAGAGGTTCGCATTCAGCTCTGATGGGTTGCCACCATATACTGCTAGGTGTCACTGGTGGATTTTGGGAGCAATTAGAATGATTTAGATGATCGATCATTCTAGCTGTTCGAATCAGAAGAGTTCTGATCCATCGAAAGGAGTTTCGATGATGTCGATGATAGAGATCATGACATATCCCATTACCATACAGAACTGAACCTAACTGGGTCACACAAACAAGGGTTTGAATCTGGTGATCATCAATTGAACTGATCTAGTTCAATTGATCTGAATGAGATTCAATTAGGTTCAAGGAAATCGTGCTAGCACTCGATTGAACCTAACGTTCTTCTTTTACTATCATAAATAAGTTGTCCTGACTGAGCCAAAGGAGTTTGTGCTCAATCAGAGGCCTTCATATGGTCTGACTGGAGGTTGTCCAAGTCAGAATAAGGTTGTCTTATTTGTAAGACATTACCTGCCATTTTTGGTCACCTGCCATTTCTTGTTCTTTGACTTTGGTCAAAAGTCTACCTTTGACTGGTCAAACGTTGACCATTGACACTTTGACTTTTGACCACATGTCATGCACCTATTGGAGAGCTGGTGGGGGCCTGTCCCCCTGCCAGAACCTGGCAAGGAGAAGGGCGCACGCCAAGGGTGGCGTGAGCCCAAGTTGGAGGCGCCTAGGAGTCCTTGTTGGACAAGGACTCCACCTCCCTTTTGGATTCCAATCAGAGTTCTACTAAGAATCCAGTTTGACTGGTCTTAGGCACCCTCTAAGGAGGAATCCAGGGGTCTCTATTCCAACCAATCAGATTTAGATCTGATTTCACAAAGGGTTGTGATTGGTTGAGAGGAAGAGGAGTTGGATCACAAGAGGTCTATAAATAAGACCCTGCGCCCAACCCTAATTCTAAGTGAAATGAGATTTCCCACGCCCCAAGGCTGCCTCTCCCCTCCTTCTCCATGCCATAGTCTCTTCTCCCCTTGCTCTCCACGTCCAAAAGTGTTTTGGATTTAGTTTGGTGCGATTCAGATCAAGGAAAGGCGATCAAAAGCAAGAAGGCTGCGCTGCTGCAAAAGGACGACTGCAGATCTTCAAAAGAGTTTTGAAGATCCTCCAGATCAGATCCAGATCTGATTTTTGGAGGTGTGATAGAGAAGAAGAGGATCTCCAGATCCAACCTGAGTGGATACCGGTAGAGGCCAGGCGCTTGCGTGGCTAGATCCAGAACCTTCCGCTGCAATCAGGATCATCTACAGGGTAATAGGATTACCCAAATCAGGTAAATTGAAATTTGATTTAATTTATCTTATTTTATTTTATTTATTAAAATAATAAGAATCAGATCTGAAACATATCAAGATCTGATTAAGATCAAGAGAAAATTTTTGAAATATATCTCTT
>QRFJ01006669.1:0-113352 GCA_006176705.1 Cocos nucifera
GGGGACAGGCCCCCACCAGCTCTCCAATAGGTGCATGACATGTGGTCAAAAGTCAAAGGGTCAATGGTCAACGTTTGACCAGTCAAAGGTAGACTTTTGACCAAAGTCAAAGAACAAGAAATGGCAGGTGACCAAAAATGGCAGGTAATGTCTTACAAATAAGACAACCTATTCTGACTTGGACAACCTCCAGTCAGACCATATGAAGGCCTCTGATTGAGCACAAACTCCTTTGGCTCAGTCAGGACAACTTATTTATGATAGTAAAAGAAGAACGTTAGGTTCAATCGAGTGCTAGCACGATTTCCTTGAACCTAATTGAATCTCATTCAGATCAATTGAACTAGATCAGTTCAATTGATGATCACCAGATTCAAACCCTTGTTTGTGTGACCCAGTTAGGTTCAGTTCTGTATGGTAATGGGATATGTCATGATCTCTATCATAGACATCATCGAAACTCCTTTCGATGGATCAGAACTCTTCTGATTCGAACAGCTAGAATGATCGATCATCTAAATCATTCTAATTGCTCCCAAAATCCACCAGTGACACCTAGCAGTATATGGTGGCAACCCATCAGAGCTGAATGCGAACCTCTTGGTGCAGCTACCTGTGTGATTAAGTTCTTCTATCTTGAGCCCCGATCAGATTAGGGTTAAGGTGAACTCGTCAAACCCTAGTCTCTGTCATATGATGTAATCATTCGATTCGAGTCCAATGTGAAAATCTAAATAGAAACTCTTTCTATTATTTCACTCTGCCATGGCCATGGGCTTCTGGACTTGATTCTCATGATCATCATAGGGCTGC
Source organism: Cocos nucifera (assembly GCA_006176705.1). Classification (NCBI taxonomy): domain Eukaryota; kingdom Viridiplantae; phylum Streptophyta; class Magnoliopsida; order Arecales; family Arecaceae; genus Cocos; species Cocos nucifera. Next base: position 814 of record QRFJ01006669.1, read on the forward strand.
TCCTCTACCACCGAGGTAGATAGATTCCATCTTGATGCAATCCAGTTCCTACAATGAACATGCTATAGCCAACATACACCTCAGGGTTCCATATGGCTAGGAGACCGAGTAATGGTGTAGTCAAACTATAACACCCTCAAGGTGAACTGCCGATGCATCTCAGGTCAAAGAACCAGACACACTACTGCAGCATCGAGTCAGTCATTGACGAGAAGGTAGACTTCCTAATGACTACTCGAGGTGGTCACGCTCAGTGCCCTCGTTCTCTAACGAGTACCTGTACTCTCGCTCCGGTGTCTCCACACCGTAGACTCAAGACTCATCTACTAAAGAGAAGCGATCGTACACCAACCTTCCGGATCAATCACCATCCTCGTGATGATCCTATGGTCGGGAGCTGTTTATGAGTTAATAATGATTATTCATGTCTTAAATTTTCAACTCTTGAAAATATGAATTATCATTACCATTAACTCAAAGGATGTATCACAGACACTAAATACACATGTGTGATAGAAAATAACCCATTTTATTAATTATAGTCAAAATTATAATTTTGCCCCTAGAAGTGTATTACAAGTGTCAGCCAATTCTGGCTTCTAGGGCACATATATCTAACAATCTCCCACTTGTCCTAAAGCCAATTGGCTACAAGTCTAAGTCCCATCTTCTCAAGGTGGGCTTCGATCTTCTGCTGGCCCAACGGCTTTGTAAGTGGGTCTGCCACATTATCTGCGGAGTTGACTCTCTTGACCTCAACGTAACCTTTCTCAAGGTAATCGCGGATGAGATGATATCGCCGCTCAATGTGCTTGGACTTCTGGTGAGACCTCGGCTCCTTAGCAAGGGCTATGGCGCCATTGTTGTCGCAGTAAAGAGGAATGGCATCTGATGGCATTACTCCAATTTCTGCAGCAAACTTCTTGTACCAGAATGCTTCCTTTGCAGCCTCTGATGCAGCTATATATTCTGCTTCCATGGTGGAATCTGCTATCACAGTTTGCTTGGAACTCTTCCAGCTGACAGCTCCACCATTGCACACAAACAGACTTCCAGATGTCGACTTTCGATCATCTATATCAGACATGAAGTCCGAGTCTGTGTATCCCTGAACTTGGAGTTCTCCATTACCAAAGACCAACATCATATCCTTAGTTCTTCTCAAGTACTTAAGGATACATTTCACAGAAGTCCAGTGTTCTTCACCTGGATTTGACTGATATCTGCTTGTGACACTCACAGCATGGGCTATATCAGGTCGTGTACATAGCATGGCATACATGAGGCTCCCTATTGCAGAAGCATAAGGGATCTTGCTCATGCGTTCTATTTCCTCAGGTGTGCTGGGGCACATCTTCTTGGAAAGATGAATACCATGTCTGAAGGGTATTAATCCCCTCTTAGAGTTTTCCATACTAAACCTCTTTAGTACTTCCTCTATGTACATCTTCTGTGAAAGTCCTAGCATCCTATTCGGTCTATCCCTATAGACCTTAATTCCTAGAATAAAGGATGCTTCACCTAGGTCTTTCATGGAGAATTCCTTGGACAACCACATCTTGACTGATGTCAACATGGGAATATCATTCCCAATAAGGAGGATGTCATCCACGTACAATACGAGGAAGACAACAGCGCTCCCACTGACCCTTTTGAAAACACATGGTTCCTCTTCATTTTTGATGAAACCAAACTTTTTGATCACATCATTGAAACGAGTGTTCCAGCTCCGAGATGCTTGCTTAAGTCCATATATGGACCTTTGCAGCTTGCAAACCTTGTGATCAGTATCACTGGATGTGAAACCTAGCGGCTGTTCCATATAGATATCTTCCTCAAGATATCCATTTAGGAATGCCGTTTTCACGTCCATTTGCCATATTTCATAATCGAAATAGGCTGCAACAGCAAGCAATGTGCGGATGGATTTTAGCATAGCTACCGGGGAAAAGGTATCCTGATAGTCAATGCCTTCACGTTGACTATAACCTTTTGCCACCAGTCTAGCCTTGAATGTCTCCACATTCCCATCTGCACCAATCTTTCTCTTGAAGATCCATTTACACCCAATAGGTACTATACCTTCTGGTGGATCTACCAAGGTCCAGACTTGGTTTGAGTGCATCGAGTCGATCTCTGACTTCATTGCCTCAAGCCATTTCTCGGAGTCGATATCTGATATCGCCTCGTTGTAGGTTTTGGGATCATCACCATGAGCACCATTACCTATGAGGAACATTTCCTCTACATCCTCTGAAATAATACCTAAGTATCTTTCAGGGGGACGGGAAACTCTTTCCGATCTACGAGGTGGAGGAGGTAGTGTTCTTATTGGCTCAACCTGATTTGGTTCCACTTGGTCCTTAGCTCGTTCTGCTTGTGAGACTTTCTCATCAAGCTTAATCTGCTTTCCAATGCCACTATCTTGAATAAACTATTTTTCAAGAAATATGGCATGTCGACTCACAATCACATTGTGGTCTTCTGGAATGTAGAAATAGTATCCTAATGACTCTTTAGGATATCCTATGAATCGAGCTCTAAAGGACCTAAACTCTAACTTGTCCGCTTGTTGTCTTTTGACATGAGCCGGACAACCCCAAATTCTGAGATGACTCAGACTTGGTTTCTTACCGTGCCATATCTCATACGGTGTGGTAGGAACGGTTTTAGAGGGAACCCTATTCAGTAAGATAGATTGAAGTTAATAATGAATGTCCCCAAAGAAAATCAGGGAGGTCTGTGAAGCTCATCATGGATCGAACCATATCCAATAGAGTCCGATTTCTCCGTTCTGAAACCCCGTTGAGTTGAGGTGTTCCTGGTGGAGTCCATTGAGAGACTATGCCATTTTCCTTAAGATAGTCTAGGAATTCCCGGCTAAGGTATTCACCTCCTCGATCTGATCGAAGAACCTTAATGGGTTTTCCAGTTTGTTTTTCTACTTCATGTCTGAATTCTTTGAACTTTTCAAAAGCTTCAGACTTGTGTCTCATAAGATACACATACCCATACCTAGACAGATCATCGGTAAAGTTAATGAAGTAGACAAAATTGCCTCTAGCCGGCACATCAAATGGGCCGCACACATCAGTATGTACTAGGGCAAGGAGATCTGTGGCCCTCTCCCCATGTCCAACAAAAGGGAGTTTAGTCATTTTGCCTTGAAGACAAGATTCACAAGTTGGATATGACTCAAAAGTCAATGGACTCAATAGCCCATTTTTCTCCAATTTGTTAATCCTATCTTCTGCTATATGACCTAATCTCAGGTGCCATAGATATCTGTCGTTTGGACTATCCCTAGGTCGTTTGGCATTCACGTTTTGCTCGATAGTTAAAACAGGTACATCAATATGCAACTGATAAAGACCATTAACAAGGAAACCATTTGCAATTTTATTTCTTTCATAAAGAATGTTACAATGGTCCTTAAAGAAGGTGATCACATAACCTTCTTGTGCTAAGCATGAAACAGAAATCAAATTCCTGCTAGCTGCAGGCACATAATAACAGTCTTTTAAAACTAAGTCTAAACCAGATGGTAATCGAAGAGGGTATGTTCCCACGGCTACTGCAGCAACTCTTGCTCCATTACCGATGCGTAGGATCATGTCTCCATCCCTCAGCCTCCTGCTATCCTCAAGACCCTGCATAGAAGTGCACAGATGAGCACTAGAACCAGAGTCAAGCACCCAACTGGATGCAGAAGAAACCGTAAGGTTAGACTCAATAACGAGCATACCTCCAGAAGGACCTTCCTTCTTGTTCTTTCAGGGTGGCCAGGTAAGTAGGGCAGTTCCGCTTCCAATGGCCGTCGCTGTTGCAATGGAAACACTTTCCTTTGCCATCGGACCTTCTTCTTCGGTTCTGCCTTCTTCTTCTTTGATCCTTCCACCTTTTGCTTTTTCACAGACTTCTTTTTCTTTCCATAAGACTTTCTTTTGGAAGAAGTCCGTTCCATAGCAAGAACTGAGCCTTTAGAACCTTTCATAGAAAGCTCAGCGGTAACCAGCATATTCATCATTAACTCGGCCAAGGAATTTTGAAGTTTATGCATGTGGTAATTCATGATGAATTGCCCATATGCATCAGTCAAGGATTGCAGAATAATATCGTTCTGCAGATCCAAGTCCAACTTCACACCGAGCTTCTCAAGCTCTTCCATGTCCTTGATCATTGTCAGACAGTGATCTTGGACTGACTGCCCATCACGCATCTTAGCCTTAAAAAGTCATTTTCGTGACTTGATATTTGGCTGCGCGACTCTGTTCACCAAACATCTCCTGCAGGTGAGCCAACATTTGGCGAGCAGTCCCGATATCTTCATGTTGGCGCTGGAGCTCATCAGACATCGAGCCCAACATGTAGTATCTGGCCTTATTGTCTTCGTCAATCCATTTTTCCAGAGACGCTCTCTGTTCAGTGGATGGACGAGCTGGTAAGGTGGGAGGGTCCTGGTCCAAAACATGTGTTAACTTCTCTGAACCCAAAATAATTTTGTAGTTCCTGAGCCAATCTTTATAATTGGGTCCAGTCAGTCTATGTGTGTCTAGGATACGTGCCAAGTGGGTTGGACGCAGACATTTTCCTGTAGAGAGTCAAAGATTCTAGTTAGATACTGTAATTTTGACTTGACCAATTTGTTTAGGGATTTTATTTTTAAACAAATTAGCTCCCACTATTTTCTCGGATCCCTACACTCCCTCTGTAGAGATGCGAAAATCTCCACGATTGATGATTTCTAGTGGGTGGTGCGGTCTCACCAACTGACTCATCACCTCACCTAACAGTTATTGGTGATGGGTTAGCCAATGAGTGAACAACTCTTGTTCAATGATTCTCTAATCATGGTGCACCCAAACTTGGTCTCTAATTCATGAATCTCACCGTATCCGGAATATTGATCCACTCCTTAGTTAAGTCAGACCCACCATTTGCATAGACTGGGTTCCTAATTGGGTCTCTCACCGTATCCGAAATATTGAGCCCAACTCATCCTCCAGCCCATAGCATCCAATGCCTAATAGACATGGTTGCGTCTTCCCGGTGCAACTGAGCCACTGTATCCAGCCGAGAACAATCAACCCCGGGAAGGGCCCGCACGTCTACAATGGTGGAAGACCTCAGACTTAATCTTTTCTTAGGGAGAATTGATTCAGGTCTCATTAAACTAGACTTGGCTTAGTCATAACAATTATGACTAACCTAGTGGCATGGGTTAGCTCGGATTATTGACCACCTCAGATCAGAACTGTGTCAACAGATATGGCCAGGTAAGTGAGACCGGTGGAAGGAATATGCCGTTAACTCGCACAAGAACGCATTCAGGTCGAGTAGCTTCCAATTAAAAACCAGTCGGTCGTCTGTGCCAAACTTACCTTAGACACCAAATTGTTGAGTCAGAACCAATTGGGTTAGCCTACAATCCAGACTCTAACCTCTGAGCCTAATTAGGTCTTGCTTGATCGTGACTCGATCTTGACCCAGACTTAATCCTATTAGGCTGGTCAATTTAAGCATTGTTGATCCCATCTAACCAACTCTTGATTCGGTTTGATCAACCGCTTAGACCTAATTGAGCTACCCAAGCCCGAACCCAGTATTATGAATATGTCTTAGATCTGAAATTCTCAATTTTAGACCTAATTAATATTCCATAAACTTAATTCTTAATTAAGTTGGGTTCATAAACAAAATATGCACAATAAATCCTAGGGTTTCAGGATCTAGGGTTTTGCAGAAAGTAAGTTTTGGGTTTCTGATTAAGGACGAACACGCAGCACCCCTACACGTCATAAGAACACCCCATCGAATGGGAAGAGAGGGCCTTTAAACCCTTCTTCGTTCTTATGACCGGACGGCCAAGAGGAACGCCTTAATCAGGAACATGTCAATACTACAAAACAGTTATCAGATCTATATCATATATCTCATATATACAAATTTAGATCTAATCATGGCATATTTTGCATACATCTCATGTATCAAATCATGCATATGTTTTCAGATCTAAATTATCTCATAATAATCTAAAAAATTAGATTTAAATTGATCTAATCAAAATAAATTCTAATCTAGACAATTATGTAGAACTATTCTACAACTAGTCTAGACATGCATCAATCATATCTCATATGATATTTAAAATTAAATAATTTTTATTTGCTATTTATCAGATGTTATTATAACACTTATAATATCAGAAAATAGTAAATAAGAAGATCTAAAATATGATTTAATCAGATTAAATCAAAGACATGCAAAACTATTCTATAGAACTATTCTATTCTAGAACTAGTCATGCATATCTTCATGTTCTTAGATCCAAATCATTTAATTTTAATTTTTTCTGATTTCAGATCTGATCACATCTCATGTGACATCTGAAATCACTTTATTTTCTAATTAAAATAAAATTAAAATCAGATCTAAACAATTTAGAACCATGGCTCTGATACCAGTTGAAGGGAAATCCTGATTTCCCGGTCCAGGTTCGTCCAGATCTGATTCAGATCAAGAGATATATTTCAAAAATTTTCTCTTGATCTCAATCAGATCTTGATATGTTTCAGATCTGATTCTTATTATTTTAATAAATAAAATAAAATAAGATAAATTAAATCAAATTTAATTTACCTGATTTGGGTAATCCTATTACCCTGTAGATGATCCTGATTGCAGCGGAAGGTTCTGGATCTTAGCCACGCAAGCGCCTGGCCTCTACCGGTATCCACTCGGGTTGGATCTGGAGATCCTCTTCTTCTCTATCACACCTCCAAAAATCAGATCTGGATCTGATCTGGAGGATCTTCAAAACTCTTTTGAAGATCTGCAGTCGTCCTTTTGCAGCAGCGCAGCCTTCTTGCTTTTGATCGCCTTTCCTTGATCTGAATCGCACCAACCTAAGTCCAAAACTCTTTTGGACGTGGAGAGCAAGGGGAGAAGAGACTATGGCATGGAGAAGGAGGGGAGAGGCAGCCTTGGGGCGTGGGAAATCTCTAATTGAATTGCATTAGAATTAGGGTTGGGCGCAGGGTCTTATTTATAGACCTCTTGTGATCCAACTCCTCTTCCTCTCAACCAATCACAACCCTTTGTGAAATCAGATCTAAATCTGATTGGTTGGAATAGAGACCCCTGGATTCCTCCTTAGAGGGCGCCTAAGACCAGTCAAACTGGATTCTTAGTAGAACTCTGATTGGAATCCAAAAGGGAGGTGGAGTCCTTGTCCAACAAGGACTCCTAGGCGCCTCCTACTTGGGCTCACGCCACCCTTGGCGTGCGCCCTTCTCCTTGCCAGGTTCTGGCAGGGGGACAGGCCCCCACCAGCTCTCCAATAGGTGCATGACATGTGGTCAAAAGTCAAAGGGTCAATGGTCAACGTTTGACCAGTCAAAGGTAGACTTTTGACCAAAGTCAAAGAACAAGAAATGGCAGGTGACCAAAAATGGCAGGTAATGTCTTACAAATAAGACAACCTATTCTGACTTGGACAACCTCCAGTCAGACCATATGAAGGCCTCTGATTGAGCACAAACTCCTTTGGCTCAGTCAGGACAACTTATTTATGATAGTAAAAGAAGAACGTTAGGTTCAATCGAGTGCTAGCACGATTTCCTTGAACCTAATTGAATCTCATTCAGATCAATTGAACTAGATCAGTTCAATTGATGATCACCAGATTCAAACCCTTGTTTGTGTGACCCAGTTAGGTTCAGTTCTGTATGGTAATGGGATATGTCATGATCTCTATCATAGACATCATCGAAACTCCTTTCGATGGATCAGAACTCTTCTGATTCGAACAGCTAGAATGATCGATCATCTAAATCATTCTAATTGCTCCCAAAATCCACCAGTGACACCTAGCAGTATATGGTGGCAACCCATCAGAGCTGAATGCGAACCTCTTGGTGCAGCTACCTGTGTGATTAAGTTCTTCTATCTTGAGCCCCGATCAGATTAGGGTTAAGGTGAACTCGTCAAACCCTAGTCTCTGTCATATGATGTAATCATTCGATTCGAGTCCAATGTGAAAATCTAAATAGAAACTCTTTCTATTATTTCACTCTGCCATGGCCATGGGCTTCTGGACTTGATTCTCATGATCATCATAGGGCTGCTCCTCTACCACCGAGGTAGATAGATTCCCATCTTGATGCAATCCAGTTCCTACAATGAACATGCTATAGCCAACATACACCTCAGGGTTCCATATGGCTAGGAGACCGAGTAATGGTGTAGTCAAACTATAACACCCTCAAGGTGAACTGCCGATGCATCTCAGGTCAAAGAACCAGACACACTACTGCAGCATCGAGTCAGTCATTGACGAGAAGGTAGACTTCCCTAATGACTACTCGAGGTGGTCACGCTCAGTGCCCTCGTTCTCTAACGAGTACCTGTACTCTCGCTCCGGTGTCTCCACACCGTAGACTCAAGACTCATCTACTAAAGAGAAGCGATCGTACACCAACCTTCCGGATCAATCACCATCCTCGTGATGATCCTATGGTCGGGAGCTGTTTATGAGTTAATAATGATTATTCATGTCTTAAATTTTCAACTCTTGAAAATATGAATTATCATTACCATTAACTCAAAGGATGTATCACAGACACTAAATACACATGTGTGATAGAAAATAACCCATTTTCATTAATTATAGTCAAAATTATAATTTTGCCCCTAGAAGTGTATTACAAGTGTCAGCCAATTCTGGCTTCTAGGGCACATATATCTAACAAAACAAATTATCTACCAATTGCACTTTAAGAGGATCCTTTTGGACTTAATTGAGTTAAGTCCAATTGATTTATTAGATAAGCTAATTGCAAAGAAAAATAATTTCTAATTGGACTAGGACTTGAGTGCACCTAATTTCTAATTTGATTAAAAATTAAATTAAATTTAAATATGATTTAAATCTAATTTAATTAGACTTCTAATTAGATTAGAATTTCTCATTAATTAGGTTGACTCAAAACTAATTAAAATAGGGTTCAAATTGGTTTGACCTAATCTATTGAATATTGAAGAGAATCCTAGTTAGACTAGGATTCCTTCAACTTTCCTTGCGCCACATTTAAAGCCCATGCCACAATTAATTCTAGATTTTACATGCATCTTTCCATGCCTAAGAGAAGTCTCCCATGCCCCATAACTAATGTATTTGGAATTTTATTTGACTTGGTCAAATATAGGAATTGGTTTTGAGTATTGCTCTATTTGATAGAGCCCAATGAAACCAAAACACCTCTTCCCATCTTATGCCAATATTCCCCATGCCAACTAGATTATTGTTGCCTATTCTTATTTGGTTTTGTGCATGGAAGAGAGAGCTCTCATGCCTAATTTCGTGGGAGGGGCATCCAAGAGTTGGGCACCCCATAGGATTCCTTACAATCCTCCTTAAAACTAGGTTTTGACCTAGTCAAAAAGAGTTTGATAGGGGATGCCTCCTTCTATTATTTTTGAGCATCAAAAAATTTTGTTGATTCCACGGCAAAAAGGTAGAGAAAGAGAGGTGTTGGAGTGAGGGTTATGGGTGCCTACATCCTTGGAGGAAAAGTCTTCACTAAAACATGAAAGGTTCATGTCTTGATGAAGACAAAGGTAAGAAAGAAAGTCTTTTCTTATAGTTTTCTTTCAAGGTTTATTTTTTTCTTTTTCATTATGATTTTTATATGATAAAAATCTGAGAGAGTAAGAGGAAGAGGGCATGGGGATCTGTGCTCTAAGGTGTTGGGGTAGGATGATCATTTTTTGGACATGATCTGATCATGTCCTGATGAGAGAAGAAGAAGAGAAGAAGGTCTTCTCTTAGGGTTTTCTTGAGAACCCTTCTTCTCCACATTTTGTATGATTTTTTCAATAAGAAAATCAGAATGGAAGAGATCAAGATGTGTGAAAATTCTAGAGGACATGGTCACCTTTTATTCAGGTATAGAGATCCGTTTAGGACATCAATGGTTGATGTCCTGAAAAGAGAAGATGTGTCTTCTCTTAGGATTTTTCTTAACTATTTATTTTTGATTTATGGGAGATCTAAGAGTTGGACTTCTTCCTTAATCCTTCTCATGTTCTTCATCTCTTGGAGTATCCAAAAGATTTGAAGAATATGTATTTGATTAACTATCAGGTGGGATCTATGAGAAGCTAGCACTTCAAGTGGATCTTCATTTGATGAACCTTCGATTTTGTTGCAGCCTCGTATGGATCACCTGTAGAGGTCAGATGCATGTGCGGATCTAAAGACAATAACAAAATTCAACCACAGAGTTCTCAACTCATGCAAAGGTAAGAGATTCGATCTCTTCTCTCACCTAGATGCAATCTAGGTTTTAGATCTAGAATCATTCTAGATCTAGGGTATTGATTTGATCAATACCAAAGCTCTTTATTTTTCAGATTTTAGAATGCATTATGACATGTTATAGATCCTTGATGTAGGATTTAGTAATTATATTACATGCATATTATAGGTTAAATTATTTAATTTATGTCTTTTGCTATTTTAATTTTGAAAAGTTTTAAAATCTATGCATGAAATCCTGCACGTTTCCCAACAGCAACCACCTTATCTTATCCCTCATGCCACTTTGTTTTGCCCTCTATTAAATCCCAAGAATTTTTTGGACATGTGCACATCTAAAAAATCCTCCCCTCTGCATGCATAAGCCTCTTCCATGTGTGAGAAAAATAAGAAAAAAAATTAGAGAGAAGAAAAATCAAGAGAAAGAGAGGGTGCGAAGTTTTTTGGTGAAAGTTGTCCTAAGGTTTCAACCTAGGATTCGAGAAGGAGTTTCGTGAGATCTGAGTGTTAGATCTTCACAAAAGTTTTTGGTGTACCTCCTCAACCTCTCATCTCCCTTTGTTGCTGAATCGAAGTGTCCAAAGATTCAGTGGAGGAAGATCAAAGCATTCGATCAAGATTCATCCATCAAGGCCATTTTCATCTCCATTTGAAGTTTTTCAGGCATTTAAATCGATGATTAATTAATGGTCTAGAGAATTTTTAAAATACTGAAGACTAAATTATTAAGAAAATCCAATAAATGATCAAATCTAAAATAGAAAATATTTTTGAGTAATTCTAAAGCCTTCTTCCAGCTTATATTCAATAAAGAATCTACTTTATATGGGTATGAGTAAAAAAAAAAGAAGAAAAAAAAATTAAAAAGTTGATTTAAAAAAGAGAGAAAATAAAAAAAAAGTTCTAAACATTGGTCTCCCACCAAGTAACTAGGTTTCGTTGCTTAAGTAAGCAATATTATTCACGTTAAAAAGTGGATAATGGGAAGAAGCTTGTTACACAGTTAGTTTTAACCTATAGCCTATTTGACTCGAGTCAGTAAGTGCGAGGAATGTTTTACACCTAGTTTTCTAAAGCCAACTGATTTGGGAGTCATTGGTCTAAAGCTTGCTACAAGGATTGGATAGAAAGCTTAAGGGTTTAAAACATTGCACTAGCTGTAAAAAAAAAAAAAGGCCCATACTAAAGAAAGAGGATTTAAAGAATAAACATGAAAAATTGATCAAAAAAAAGCTCTAAAGTTTTATGTTCTTCACTTAACCACTATTTAGGATAGAATTAATAATCCGATCACATATTTCTTAAATCTCTAATCAGGTATCAACTGACTTTAAGGTGTCTTGAAGAAACTTTCATATCCCATCGAGTCGGTACATATTTCTAATTTTTCTTTTTTTGCTTGAGGATGAGTGAAACTCAAATTGGGGGGTGTGATAATTATCCCAAATTTACTAAATAAAAATGTTAAATCATATATTAATTAATATTTATTTAAAATAAATTAACACTTTTATTAACATTTTTTCAAGAATGAAGCCCACCAATATGAAAAGCTCAATTTATGGGTTCAAACGAAATAAATTTGATGAAATTGGAGCTAAATTAGAATTTTAATGAAGCTCAAAATTTTTAATGAAGAAAAAAATAAAAAATAAAATTTATTGAATCGGTCCGCTCAATCGGTCAATCCAATCAGAACTAGACCATGGCGTAGTGCCAGCCTGCCAAAGCAGCCAAGTAGACCGGCCCAACCCGCACGCACCATAGCTCGTTTCAGCCCAAAACCTCATAGGTCCTGACATCACCCTGATGTCAGGAAAGCATGCGGTCCACAGTGGACCGCATGCCAACTCAGTGCACATAGACCCTTAAAGGGTCTATGAATAAAACCATGCAACATTCGGGGTAGTTTCGTCATTTTGGGTAGCATGGTGGCTATGGATTGGTGGCGGTCTAAGATAAATCTGATCTACACGTAGTCTATGAAGCCGGGCGGGGTTGATTTGCATGATCATGTGGCTCTCAGCAACGCCGGTCAGGATCCAACAGTTAAGGTAGCTTCCTAGATGATTCAGGACTCTAGGCCCTTCTACGTGCCATTTGACGGTGCAGAGCACTACAACATGAGATCCGACAGCCCAGAGTCCATCAGGCATAGATCAAAACAAATAACGGCTGATTTCGATGGGTTTTCGATGGATTTTGGGCCTTTGATTGAAGATCCGATAGTCAGGAAATGGTAGCATGATGCAAATCGAGCCAAACTCAAATTTGGACATTGTAAAGGACTCAAAACTCATGTTCTCTTCCTCTATTTAAACTCCCTACAATCGAGACTCTAAAACAAGTCCTCTTAGCCGAGAACACAAAGAAATCCTTCTCCTCTCTCAACAAAATTGAGCCTCTTTCTGTTTTTCTCTCTTCTTCTCCTCTTTTTATTTTTTCTTCTTCCTTTCTTCTTCTTCCATCCTTCAACCAAGGAGCTTTTAAGATGTTGGGAGCTAGCAGATCATCTACCATGCATGGCTAAGGAGCTAAATTCTGGAAGAATAGATGAAGTCTTGTAGCATGGGTTGTACTTTTTCTTTCTTTATCTTTTGTAATTCTTTTTATATAAACATGTTCTCCTACCTAGTTTTTAATAAAATTTATCTTTTTATGCATGATATCTTAACTTTTTGACATGCTTATTATTGATTAAAGTCTAAATAGATTATATTTATTGGGATGGGTTGTGATCGGCAGATACAGTACATGCTCGATTTAATAATTTATTTTAAAGATATATCATTAAAAGATATATTATAATTTTTTAAGAATTAAAGTATTGAATAAATTATAATTCTATTGAGATGGATCACAATCAAGAGATACGGTTCATGCCCAAAGAAAATAGGTTATAGTCATAACTAAATTCTTAAAAATAATAAAATTTTTGCAGTAAAAAGAATTACCACAATCATGTTAGAGATGGATTAGAAATTCCAGAATACTTTTAATTAATTCAAAAACCTCAATTAATTAAGTATTTTCTTTCTTTTATTTAATTTGCTAAAACATCCATCAATCCTCTTTAATTTACTATTTTAATTTTATGCTTTGAAAAAATTAATTTAAAATTTTATTTTTTTAGTTAAATTGAATGTAACTCAGCCTTTAATCTTCAAGAAAATCGATAACTGACTCACCACTGTCCTAATCCATAGTAAGCTAGGTTTTATTTGTTGCTCCAACAACAAGCAATCAAGAGGACTAAGAGTCCTTCTACCAGGAGTTGTTAACCCATGAGCCACCCCCTTAGACTCTCCCTCCTTTTATGGTGCCTATAATCTTTGACCAGTCAAAGATGGTGGGCATGGGATTTAATCTTTCCCAAGAAACAATGCGAAGAGACACATAACTTCCGATTAAATGGCGCCAAGAGTCCTTCTACTTGAAGGCTCTTTGGTTGGTGCCATATCTGGTTCTCTCTCCCCTGATCTAATGGCTTATCAAGTTGTTTTTAGATTCAGATCTGAAAATGAGATTGGGAAGTCGTATATACAACATTTCAGAGGCAAAAATTAAATCTCCATGATTTTAAGGTGCCTCCTAGACTCCTTCTGCTTCAAGAAACTTATCTGGTTCCTTGATAAGACTGATGAAGGGCTGATAAGCAGTGGGGAAGGGGTGTGATTGGTGCCTCATCTGAATCTATAAATATGATTTAGATCTAAGGTGTTAGGCATTCAGAAGTCCGATTAAATTTTCTTCCTTCCTCTCTTTTAGATAAAGTATTGGTTAAGACAAGAAGTCTTCCTTTAGATAAGATCTTAACTAATACAAAGAGTCTTCTTTAAGATAACAGTTAGAAAGATTATTTAAGAAGGCTAAGAGAGAATTAAAAAGAGAATAAAAAAGAGAGAAGAAGGAAGAAGAAGGCCAAGGAATTTTGAATGGAATTTAGCAAGTAAGGGTTCAAGAGAAATCATTCTTGAAGCCAATTCCTATGTGGATCACCTTTGGAGGGTGAAGGTGTTGGTGCCTCATGGAATATATTCTTCTCCAAATTAGATTTCTAAGAGTATGTTATCTAAACTTATTCTATATACATACATATGTTTGAATATCATCAAGGTTTATCTTAGGTATTAGGGTTTGATGGATCAAAATTTTTGAAATCTATCGCTTCCATCATGTTGATCAAACCCTGCACCAACCTGTTTCTGAAATGAGTTGACCAATTTAGTGAATATAACTAAGTTATAAAAATATTTTATAAATATAAAAATTATTTTTGAAATGTCGAACCGCAACCCTCAGCCCAACACTTAATTAAGAATTAAGGGTTATTGATTAGGATCTAGGATTGTGAATTAAAGATCTTAACACAAAATTCATAACACAAGGGTTAATGGGTTAGAGTAAATTAGGTTCGTTAATTAGATTAATTAGACCTATAGTTATATTAAAGAATGGACTTAATTATAGTAATTGACTAAATCTAATCAAATGTTTTCTTAGATTAGGTCAAGGACTCTATATAGCAATTGCAATAGTTGTAGTTGGTCAAGTCCATGTCTTTAATGAGAACCAAATAAACTTGATTCTCAGTGAAGTAGTTTAGCATGAATTGTTAGATGGATCCAATCGAAACTAGTTAATCGATTGGTGTCTAAGGTAAGTTTGGTAGATTATGACCAGTGGTCTTTAATTGGGAGCTACTTGCACTGTTCGATCTTTGACCAGTGGTCTTTAATGGTTGGACCTAACTGAACCTTTTCAGTAGAGGCTAAAGCCTACTGATTAGGCTTCTGGATTAAAATTTAATTACTAGAAGTTGTTTAGAGAAACAATTGATTATGAACCTACCCATAGATGCATATGGGTTGACTGGCCAAAGTCGGGCTTGTGTGCAGTCTATGTGAATTCTAATACTCATTAAAGAATTAGGGTAATTCATCAAATTTAAGGTAGAGGCTACCAATTCGAATAAATTAGTGGAAGAACCTTTTGATTAAAGTTCAAATCTTTAGATTTAATAAATCATTTACTAACTAGATTTTTGGTTTTTTCTTGTGCAACTATGACCACTACCCTATCGCTCCAGTTATTGTTGGACAATAACAAGTTAACGGGACCCAACATTGGTAGTTGGTACTAGAAATTAAATATTATCCTAGAGCATGAACAGATCCTATACATTCTAATAGATCCGACACCTGAGGAGCTAGTTCCAAATGTATGTGGGATGATCTGAGACACTTACTAGAGTGACTCAACAACCGAACCATGGTCCATCGCATTATGCTGGCAGCCATAAGTGATGCAGGTTTGAGTTGCTCAGCCAAAAGACATGCTTCAAGTATTGAATAAGTCTTTTGGCACTTCTGATAATATTAAAAGGTACAAGACTAGTTGTGCCATCTTAAATGCCCGAATGAGGGATGGCGCTTTAGTTACTGATCATGTATTGTGCATGACTGAGGTGATTGAGCACTTGAGCAAGCTTGGCTTTTCCTTACACGAGCAGCTTAGAAAAGCTGCTATTATGAACTCTTTGCCCAAGTCTTACCTTTCCTTTCTTACTCATTTTCGAATGACAAAGCCTAAAGTCAACTACCACAGGTTGCTAGAGTTGCTTTAGAACTTTGAGAAGGATCACCAGCTCCATAAAGAGTCGGTGAATATAGTTTTAGGGATTTCTTCTGATCCTCAACCCTTTAAGAAATGGAAGAAGAATAAGAAGAAGAAGAACAAAAAGGTACAGGTTCATACTGGGACATCAATGCAGGGCCAGACCAAAAAAACTAAGCCCAATAAGAGTCAAGCGGAGTGCTTCTATTACAAGAAGTAGGGACACTAAAAGAGTAACTATCCTCAGTACATTACCTCCCTAGACCCAAACAGACTGAGAAAGAAACTATTGGGGATAAATCCATGCATGTCGAAGTTTGGCTAAGACTCTGGCTCTTGATCAGTTCCATCCGATTGCAGCTATAACAATTGAACCTTAACCCATAGAAGTATCCGAACCCTAACTCATTCCAAGATGGCTGACCTTCAACATTGTAGTCAAATGATCTAATTACCTGGGAAGACTGACTTCGGATTTAGTGGGGCATCATGGATTCTTTCTCCATGTGAACTCGAATAGTTAATGCCTCTGCCCTAGGGGATCAGTTAGGCATCTAGCTCATGCGCATTTTGTTTGGCCAAACTCTTTTCAGTAACCTATGTGGCTCCGCTTGGACGAACTTCCTCGGGTCCCCCAAGTAGAATCTTAGTCGAACCCCTTCTAATAGCTTAGTGAGTCCCACGTGGATGAATCTTCCCAGGCCTTCCGATTGCTAAGAAGATTCCTTGCCTTGCAGTCAAACTTCCTCTAGTCAAATGCCTACCAAGCTTTCAAACTTCTCTCACAGACAAGCTTCTACTAAACTTCTCCCACGGTCGAGCACCTTTCAATAGTTAAGTGAATCTCATATAGACAAACTTCTCCAAACCCCCAAGTTATTGGGCGAACTTCTCCAACATTTGAGCCTCCTTGGAGCTCCTCCTTCAGATGAGCCCTCCCATCAATCGGGCAACCCCTTTCTGATTGTAAGGACTGATTTCGAGATCAGCAAGATGTAACTGGCCACATCCGGACGAACTTTAGTATTTTATCATTATTCATCAGAAAGCAACCCTGGGAATGGCTGAACCTCAAAGAAATAGTAGAGACATCAGAGTGTTTTAGCTACACTAGCTTATTGCGGCCACCAGCCAATACTTAATCCAGACGGACCCCTCATAGCCAGATTTCTTTCGGTTAGATGTCTTTCGAGCCTCTTCACCGATCAAAAGTCCTATCGGACTTCTCTTCTGATCGAACTCCTTCCAGCCACCCAAAAGGATCACGACGTACACCTTCAATATAGCGAATAAAAGCCAATGCACGGTCAATCTTGAGAACCTCCAAACTCCTTTGGCACAATTGAAGGGAAATCCTGATTTCCCGATCCAAGTTCATCCAGATCTGATCAGATCAAGAGATATATTTCAAAAATTTTCTCTTGATCTCAATCAGATCTTGATATATTTAACATCTGATTCTTATTATTTTAATAAATAAAATAAAATAAGATAAATTAAATCAAATTTAATTTACCTGATTTGGGTAATCCTATTTATCCTGTAGATGATCCTGATTGCAGCGGAATGTTCTGGATCTAGCCACGCAAGCGCCTGGCCTCTACCGGTATCCACTCGGGTTGGATCTGGAGATCCTCTTCTTCTCTATCACACCTCCAAAAATTAGATCTGGATCTGATCTGGAAATCTTCAAAACTCTTTTGAAGATCTGCAGTCATCCTTTTGCAGCAGCGCAGCCTTCTTGCTTTTGATCGCCTTTCCTTGATCTGAATCGCACCAACCTAAGTCCAAAACTCTTTTGGGCATGGAGAGCAAGGGGAGAAGAGACTATGGCATAGAGAAGGAGGGGAGAGGCAGCCTTGGGGCATGGGGTTTCTCAATTGAATTGGCATTCACTTTAAATTAGGGTTGGGCGCAGGGTCTTATTTATAGACCTCTTATGATCCAACTCCTCTTCCTCTCAACCAATCACAACCCTTTGTGAAATCAGATCTAAATCTGATTGGTTGGAATAGAGACCCCTGGATTCCTCCTTAGAGGGTGCCTAAGACCAGTCAAACTGGATTCTTAGTAGAACTCTGATTGGAATCCAAAAGGGAGGTGGAGTCCTTGTCCAACAAGGACTCCTAGGCGCCTCCTACTTGGGCTCACGCCACCCTTGGCGTGCGCCCTTCTCCTTGCCAGGTTCTAGCAGGGGGACAGGCCCCCACCAGCTCTCCAATAGGTGCATGACATGTGGTCAAAAGTCAAAGGGTCAATGGTCAACGTTTGACCAGTCAAAGGTAGACTTTTGACCAAAGTCAAAGAACAAGAAATGGCAGGTGACCAAAAATGGCAGGTAATGTCTTACAAATAAGACAACCTATTCTAACTTGGACAACCTCCAGTTAGACCATATGAAGGCCTCTGATTGAGCACAAACTCCTTTGGCTCAGTCAGGACAACTTATTTATGATAGTAAAAGAAGAACGTTAGGTTCAATCGAGTGCTAGCACGATTTCCTTGAACCTAATTGAATCTCATTCAGATCAATTGAACTAGATCAGTTCAATTGATGATCACCAGATTCAAACCCTTGTTTGTGTGACCCAGTTAGGTTCAGTTCTGTATGGTAATGGGATATGTCATGATCTCTATCATAGACATCATCGAAACTCCTTTCGATGGATCAGAACTCTTCTGATTCGAACAGCTAGAATGATCGATCATCTAAATCATTCTAATTGCTCCCAAAATCCATCAGTGACACCTAACAGTATATGGTGGCAACCCATCAGAGCTGAATGTGAACCTCTTGGTGCAGCTACCTGTGTGATTAAGTTCTTCTATCTTGAGCTCCGATCAGATTAGGGTTAAGGTGAACTCATCAAACCCTAGTCTCTGTCATATGATGTAATCATTCGATTCGAGTCCAATGTGAAAATCTAAATAGAAACTCTTTCTATTATTTCACTCTACCATGGCCATGGATTTCTGGACTTGATTCTCATGATCATCATAGGGCTACTCCTCTACCACCGAGGTAGATAGATTCCATCTTGATGCAATCCAGTTCCTACAATGAACATGCTATAGCCAACATACACCTCAGGGTTCCATATGGCTAGGAGATCGAGTAATGGTGTAGTCAAACTATAACACCCTTAAGGTGAACTATCGATGCATCTCAGGTCAAAGAACCAGACACACTACTGCAGCAACGAGTCAGTCATTGACGAGAAGGTAGACTCTGTAATGACTACTCGAGGTGGTCACGCTCAGTGCCCTCGTTCTCTAACGAGTACCTGTACTTTCGCTCCAGTGTCTCCACACCGTAGACTCAAGACTCATCTACTAAAGAGAAGCGGTCGTACACCAACCTTCCAGATCAATCACCATCCTCGTGATGATCCTATGGTCGGGAGCTGTTTATGAGTTAATAATGATTATTCATGTCTTAAATTTTCAACTCTTGAAAATATGAATTATCATTACCATTAACTCAAAGGATGTATCACAGACACTAAATACACAAGTGTGATAGAAAATAACCCATTTCATTAATTATGGTCAAAATTATAATTTTGCCCCTAGAAGTGTATTACAAGTGTCAGCCAATTCTGACTTCTAGGGCACATATATCTAACAACAATAGCATCCAAGAGCCTCTCATCGCCAGTAGATACCCCATCTGAACTCCAGCTATCAGGTCTCCAACAAACTAGAACGTCACGATAATGAACACCATCCTCCGTAACAAACCTCACATGGTTCTGAACGATCCACTACCAGATAGTTATGGCTATCACTATCGATTTGTTATAGGCTCCATCTATATAAGAGACCCTCCAGATATGTCCTCATCTCTAAGCCCTATGCTCTCATCTTCTGCTCAAAATTCTGCTAAAATCGCTCTGAGCATTCCATTTCTATTGGTCGAAAGAGCTGACTTGATCGTCGGAGGGTCTTGTTGGAGCCACGACCTCCGACTTCAGATGAGACTTATTTTGTAGGTTACTGACGACGACCTCATCTTCTCCGACTCCAGCCTCGCATCCAATGATAACCAAATTTTGCACCAACAAGATTAGCACGAGAGGAAGAGACCTCTGTATTTTTAGATTTTCTTATTCTTAAAGGAGTGCTCAGTAGAGATCCCTCTTCTCCTCCTCTAAAGTTATCCTTTTTGAAAAGGATGCCTCCCAGAAAAGCTTCAACCCAATGGTCAACGACCTCCATAGCCAGATCCTATCCAGATCTGCCCACCCCTTTTTCATTCTCGATAACTCAGGCTTCACCTGCAATAATGATGGATGCGGAGTAGTTCAACCTGCTAGTCCAGTAGGTTCGTAGCCTAATAGAAATGGTGCTAGCCATGTGGCAGCAGCATCCTCCGATGCCAATTCAATCGGAGTAGGCCTCTTCAAAACCCTAAGAACCAGTCAGGGGATGGCCGACTTGGGCTAGCCGGTCGGTGACCTCTAGAAAGAAGAAGCAGAGGGCTGAGAGCCGCTGCTCTAACCATGATTTCACTCCTGGGGGGATCTTGCCCCCATTCAGCCAAAAGACTTTGGAGATCTATGATCGAGAGGATCTCCTGGACTAGAAGCTTCAAAAGATGAACCGATGGATCGAAGAACTCTACCATGCTCCCCCCTCCCATAGTGATGACATCTGCGCAGACCTTTCTTTCTCCCAGAACATTATGCAGGAACTCATCTCGCCGAACTTCAAGCTCCCCCAATTTGAGAGCAACGAGGGGACCACCAATCTAGTTGACCATTTGGAAGCCTTTCAGACAATGATGCTGCTCCACGATGTGCCAGACACCATCCCATGCTAAGCTTTTTCATGCACTTCGAAAGGAGCAGCCAGAAATTGGTATTCAGCCCTTAAGTCGGATATCATCTTTTTCTTTGATCAGATGAGCCACTAGTTCGTGGCTCATTTTGTTAGCAGCCGACACCCCCGTCGAGGTTCCAACTCCCTTATGAACATCAAACAAAAAGAAGAGAAATCCATCCAGGCCTATGTCACTCAATTCAATGCTGCTGCGTTGGAGGTCCAAAATTTGGACCAGTCTATTGCTATGGCCACACTAAAGGATGTCCTTCAGAAGAATAACTTACTGTTTTTCCTGGAGAAAAAGTATCCCAAGGATTTTGCTGATATACTGCCTTGGGCTGAAGGATATGCCCAAGCAGAAGAGGCCTTCAAGGCTAAAGATAATGAAGCCATTGGAGAGTGGCGAGTGGGTGAGCCGAGCAGGCCCACTGAGGAAGAAAAGCCGAGTGAAGCTCGATCGTGCTCCCAAACTCTCCATGAGCGCAAGCGAGCTTGAACTCCTCTCCAGGCTCGAAAGTAGAGAAGCCCTGATAGAAGGGCATCGCAAAGCTCCCCCCTCTAAAGGTTCCATAACCATGCTCCCCTCAATGCTCCAAAAATTAAAGTACTATTGAAGATCAAGGAGCAGCTGCCGAGGCCAGAAAGGATGCGCTCTCATCCTAGCAAATGCAATCCCAACAAGTACTGCCTGTACCATCATGACCACGATCATGATATCGAAAAATGTATCCAGCTCCAAGATGAGATCAAGGAGCTCATCAGGTGAGGTAGGCTCGATTGATTCCTATGACGTCGTTCTAAAGGAAAAGAAGATCGACCGAGGGCACCACCACCACCAAAACCACCAAGAAGGGAGGAGCAGTAGGAAGATCGACCATCTCTCGGCATTATCAACACCATCTCTGGGGGACTTCAGCGAGAGGAGGCTAGCTGATCAGTGGAGCCTGAAAAGAGGCGAAGAACTGAGGAGCCCATCATTTTCACCAATGAGGATGCTCAAGAAGTTTTGTTCCTGCATAATGACACATTGTAATCTCTCTAAACATTGCTGACTATGATGTACACCGCATTCTAATAGATAATGAAAGCTCTGCTGATGTTTTATTTTACAATGCTTTTTTAAAAATGTCTTTATCTAATATGCACTTGGGACCTATGAACTTTCCATTGGTGGGCTTCACTGATGATGCCATGCTAGTCGAAGGCATAATAACTCTAACTATGGCTGCAGGACAATGCCCGAGGCTAGCTAGAGCATTGGTCAATTTTCTAATTGTAAAAGCTTCATCTGCCTACAATACTATTCTTGGTCGACCTGGTTTAAATGTACTCCGAGCTATAGTCTCGACTTATTATTTAAAGATGAAGTTTTCGATGAGCTATGGAATTGGAGAGATCAGAGGAAATCAGACCTTAGCAAGGCACTATTATTCCATAGCCCTATAAAAAAACACCCAGCCCGACCTTTGCCCTGTTGATGGGCTGGATGTCCGCGTTGACCTCACGGAGGAGTGGGGCAAGCCTATGGAGGACTTGTAGCCATGCCCTTGAATAATGAAAACCTAGAGCACACTGTGCAGATCGGCTCTAACTTGGGCGATGAGGTTCGAGAGCAATTCATTACCTTCTTATGGAGGAATGCAGACATTTTCGCCTGGGTCCCAATTGATATACTGAGAATTGACGCCGTGGTTATGGAACATTGGCTGGCTGCTGATCCCAAGTATAGGCCAGTGAAAGAGAAAATTCGAAGCCATGCACTAGAGAGGCAAAAGATGATAGCAGAGGAAGTGGACAAACTCCTTAAAGCCGGATTCATTCAAGAAGTCAACTATCTAAGTTGGGTCTCCAATGTGGTCCTCGTCAAAAAGGCCAACGGCAAATGGAGGATGTGCATAGACTTCAAGAAGCTAAACAAGGTCTATCCAAAAGATTGCTACCCCCTCCCTAGAATTGATTGGCTAGTGGATGCAACCTCAGGCCAAGAGCTCCTCACCTTCATGGATGCTTTCTCTAGCTATAATCAAACTCGGATGGCACCAAAGGATGAGGAAAAGACTACTTTTATTACTGACCATGGTCTTTATTGTAAAGAGTTATGCCTTTTGGGCTAAAAAATATAGGCATGACTTATTAGCACCTAGTCAACAAGATCTTCAAGGAGCAGATCGACCGCAATATGGAAGACTATGTCGATGACATGCTGGTCAAAAGTCAAACTTTAATCAATCATATCACCAACCTTGAAGAAACATTCGATGCCTTTAGAAAGTACAAGACGAGGTTAAATCCCACTAAGTGTGCCTTTGGAGTAATCTCGGAAAAATTTTTAGAGTTCATGGTCTCAAGATGGGGGATTGAAGCTAATTCGAAGAAAATTTGAGCGATCTAGGAGATGATCACCCCTAGATCGATAAAAGAAGTTCAGCTCTTGATCAGAAAGGTGGCATCTTTGAACCGCTTTATCATGAAATTGGTCAAATATTGTATGCCGTTCTTCTAGATCCTCAAGCAACCAAAGAACTTCTACTAGATGGTAGAGTGCCAACAGACGTTTGAGGAGCTTAAAAACCTTTTTGGCTCACCCCCACTGCTGGCAAAGTCTGAGCTTGGAGAAGAACTATTTTTGTATCTAGCAGTCTTCCCAGTAGCCCTGGCAGCAGTCCTAGTCAAGGAGGAAGTGAAAGTATAGTGGCCGGTCTACTATATAAGCCTAGTCCTGAGGGATGCAGAGACCAGGTACTCTAAATTAGAAAAATTGACTTACGCTCTTCTAATTGCTGCCAGGAGACTTCGGTCTTACTTTCATGGGCACACTATAATGCTTCTCACTGATCAATTCATCAAAGCAATCCTTCATTGAATAGATGCTTCTGGAAGAATTGCCAAATGGACAATTGAGCTTACAGAGTTTGACATCAACTATCAACCTCGAGCATCAATCAATGCCTAGATACTGACTAATTTTATAGTTGAATGCACCATCCCAGACGATGCCGAACCTAAGCAGAATGAAGCCAATATTCAATGGTTGCAATCAAACTCTCCTGAAGAAAGAGTGGACCTTTCCAAAGGTTTTTGGGCCCTATACGTGGTTGGTTCTTCTAATGCCTCGGACGCAGGTGCTAGGCTAATCCTGGTTAACCTTGAAGGAGTCATCATCGAGTATGCACTATGCTTTGAGTTTCCTGCAACAAACAATGGAGCAAAATATGAAGCTCTAATAGCAGGGCTTAGAATTGCCAAGGAGCTAGAGGTAGATCGACTTCAAGTTTACAGTGATTTACAATTGGTAGTGGGATAAGTTAGTGGCAGTTATGAAGCTCGGGAGGAAAGTATGATAAAATATTTAGAGAAGGTGAAGAGCCTGGCCTCAACCTTCAACAACTTTGACATCCAATAGATTCCAAGGGCGGAGAATACTAGAGCCGACCTCCTATCCAAGCTTGCCACACTTGCCCCTAACAAACTTCCAAGGGAAGTATATTACGAGATACTAAAACATCCAAGTACAGAAGAGCCATAGCTCCTAATGCAGATCAACCTGGAATCATGCTAGATCGACCCACTGGTCACCTATCTAAAAGATGGAACTCTTCCTTTTGATTTGAAAGAAGCTAGGAAGTTGAGAAACCAGGCTTCCCGGTATGTCCTTTTTAAGGGCAGACTGTACAAAAGGTTATACTCCCTACCTCTCCTAAAGTGTCTCTAACCTTTAGAAGCTGCTTTTGCATTATGAAAAGTGCATGAAGAAATCTATGGGAGTCATTTGGGTGCTAGATCTCTGTCTCATAAGCTGCTTCGACAAAATTATTATTTACCGACCATACATCATGATTGTGTCAAATATGTTAAAAAGTGCGACCACTGTCAGAGGAATGCGAATATACAAAGATACCCAACCTCCGAGCTCACTCCACTAAGTGCACCTTAGCCATTCGCATAGTGAGGGATGGATATACTTGGCCCCTTTCTAATGGCATCTTGACAGTGGAAGTTCCTCCTAATTGTGATAGACTACTTCACCAAATGGGTCGAGACTGAACCATTAGCAAAAATTACTAAGGCCAAAGTATAGGACTTTCTCTGAAAGTCAATCATCTGTTGGTTTGATTTTCCCTGAACTCTCATAATAGATAATAGATAACAGTTTGCTGGGATGAGGTTCGCTGAGTTCTGCGAAGATCTAAATATCTTTCATCACTTCTCATCGGTGGTCCATCAGTAGGCAAATGGTGAAGCAGAGGTGACCAACAGAACTTTACTGTAGGGCATCAAGGCAAGACTTGAAAGAGCAAAAGAGACTTAGGCAGATGAACTCTACCACATCCTTTGGGTGTACCGAACTACTCAAAGGTTACTGACCGGGAAAACACCATTTGTCTTGGCCTTTGGAACAGAGGTAGTCATCCCAATCAAGCTTAAACTTTCGTTAGTACAGGTCGTGGCCTTCAATGAGCAGCATAACTCACAAGACATTAGAGTCAACCTCATCCTATTGGAGAAAAAAAGATAAGAAGCCCAAGTTTAGATGGTAGCCTACAAATAAAGAGTAGCCAGATACTATAATTCTAGAGTCAAAGATAAAACATTCAGGGTGGAGGACTTGGTGCTCCGATGAGCGTCCATTTTTCAGCCTCAGAATCAAGAAAAGCTTGCCCCAAATTGGGAAGAATCTTACGAGGTCAAAGAAGTTGTTCGGCCTGGAACATATTATCTTAAAAAGTTTAAAGGAGCTGATCTACCTCGATCCTGAAACTCAGAAAACTCAGAAAACCTGATCTACCTCGGTCATGCATCTATCATATCTCATATGATATTTAAAATTAAATAATTTTTTATTTGCTATTTATCAGATGTTATTATAACACTTATAATATCAGAAAATAGTAAATAAGAAGATCTAAAATATGATTTAATCAGATTAAATCAAAGACATGCAAAACTATTCTATAGAACTATTCTATTCTAGAACTAGTCATGCATATCTTCATGTTCTTAGATCCAAATTATTTAATTTTAATTTTTCTGATTTCAGATCTGATCACATCTCATGTGACATCTGAAATCACTTTATTTTCTAATTAAAATAAAATTAAAATCAGATCTAAACAATTTTAGAACCATGGCTCTGATACCAGTTGAAGGGAAATCCTGATTTCCCGGTCCAGGTTCGTCCAGATCTGATTAGATCAAGAGATATATTTCAAAAATTTTCTCTTGATCTCAATCAGATCTTGATATGTTTCAGATCTGATTCTTATTATTTTAATAAATAAAATAAAATAAGATAAATTAAATCAAATTTAATTTACCTGATTTGGGTAATCCTATTACCCTGTAGATGATCCTGATTGCAGCGGAAGGTTCTGGATCTTAGCCACGCAAGCGCCTGGCCTCTACCGGTATCCACTCGGGTTGGATCTGGAGATCCTCTTCTTCTCTATCACACCTCCAAAAATCAGATCTGGATCTGATCTGGAGGATCTTCAAAACTCTTTTGAAGATCTGCAGTCGTCCTTTTGCAGCAGCGCAGCCTTCTTGCTTTTGATCGCCTTTCCTTGATCTGAATCGCACCAACCAAAGTCCAAAACACCTTTTGGACGTGGAGAGCAAGGGGAGAAGAGACTATGGCATGGAGAAGGAGGGGAGAGGCAGCCTTGGGGCGTGTCTAATAGCATTCACTCTTAGAATTAGGGTTGGGCGCAGGGTCTTATTTATAGACCTCTTGTGATCCAACTCCTCTTCCTCTCAACCAATCACAACCCTTTGTGAAATCAGATCTAAATCTGATTGGTTGGAATAGAGACCCCTGGATTCCTCCTTAGAGGGCGCCTAAGACCAGTCAAACTGGATTCTTAGTAGAACTCTGATTGGAATCCAAAAGGGAGGTGGAGTCCTTGTCCAACAAGGACTCCTAGGCGCCTCCTACTTGGGCTCACGCCACCCTTGGCGTGCGCCCTTCTCCTTGCCAGGTTCTGGCAGGGGGACAGGCCCCCACCAGCTCTCCAATAGGTGCATGACATGTGGTCAAAAGTCAAAGGGTGAATGGTCAATGTTTGACCAGTCAAAGGTAGACTTTTGACCAAAGTCAAAGAACAAGAAATGGCAGGTGACCAAAAATGGCAGGTAATGTCTTACAAATAAGACAACCTTATTCTGACTTGGACAACCTCCAGTCAGACCATATGAAGGCCTCTGATTGAGCACAAACTCCTTTGGCTCAGTCAGGACAACTTATTTATGATAATAAAAGAAGAACGTTAGGTTCAATCGAGTGCTAGCATAATTTCCTTGAACCTAATTGAATCTCATTCAGATCAATTGAACTAGATCAGTTCAATTGATGATCACCAGATTCAAACCCTTGTTTGTGTGACCCAGTTAGGTTCAGTTCTGTATGGTAATGGGATATGTCATGATCTCTATCATAGACATCATCGAAACTCCTTTCGATGGATCAGAACTCTTCTGATTCGAACAGCTAGAATGATCGATCATCTAAATCATTCTAATTGCTCCCAAAATCCACCAGTGACACCTAGCAGTATATGGTGGCAACCCATCAGAGCTGAATGTGAACCTCTTGGTGCAGCTACCTGTGTGATTAAGTTCTTCTATCTTGAGCCCCGATCAGATTAGGGTTAAGGTGAACTCGTCAAACCCTAGTCTCTGTCATATGATATAATCATTCGATTCGAGTCCAATGTGAAAACCTAAATAGAAACTCTTTCTATTATTTCACTCTGCCATGGCCATGGGCTTCAGGACTTGATTCTCATGATTATCATAGGGCTGCTCCTCTACCACCGAGGTAGATAGATCCCATCTTGATGCAATCCAGTTCCTACAATGAACATGTCTATAGCCAACATACACCTCAGGGTTCCATATGGCTAGGAGACCGAGTAATGGTGTAGTCAAACTATAACACCCTCAAGGTGAACTACCGATGCATCTCAGGTCAAAGAACCAGACACACTACTGCAGCATCGAGTCAGTCATTGACGAGAAGGTAGACTTCCTAATGACTACTCGAGGTGGTCACGCTCAGTGCCCTCGTTCTCTAACGAGTACCTGTACTCTCACTCCGGTGTCTCCACACCGTAGACTCAAGACTCATCTACTAAAAAAAAGCGATCGTACACCAACCTTCCGGATCAATCACCATCCTCGTGATGATCCTATGGTCGGGAGCTGTTTATGAGTTAATAATGATTATTCATGTCTTAAATTTTCAACTCTTGAAAATATGAATTATCATTACCATTAACTCAAAGGATGTATCACAGACACTAAATACACATGTGTGATAGAAAATAACCCATTTTATAAATTATAGTCAAAATTACAATTTTGCCCCTAGAAGTGTATTACAAGTGTCAGCCAATTCTGGCTTTTAGGGCACATATATCTAACATGTAGCACCTACTATCAAGAGTAGCTAGCTAAGACCAATGGGTATAAATGTTCCTCCAACCTGAGATCACTACGGTGACTTGCAAGCAACTCACTATACTTTGGTGTCGGACTACCTGTATTTCTAATATAGGTTCAAAAGATTTTTAGATACTGTCAAGTTCTTATAAGGTTGGTGTATGAGTCAAGTTGGTATTGACTATTCCTGATTAACTTCAGGAAGAGAATGATTCATTGTATTTCAATTTAGCAAAATGTAGGCCTGGGTAAGCATCGTGAGGTGTTACGGGATTTACAAAATTTTAAGACACAATAGAGATGACTTATATGAGTATCTGATAGCATACTCAAAGTCGTCTTGAGCATTATTGATCATAAGGATGAATTATATGGTAACCATGGATCAGAGTTCTAAGAATATTGCTTTGCATACATTCGACCTATCCGGACATTGGATACCATTGCTAGATGGTCATTTTAATTGGTATAGAAATTAGTTTTTGTGCTACTAGCTTAGGTTCAAACCTATGAGGTCACACATATTAGAGCTTGTAATCTGATCAGATGGTTAATCGATGATTGAGAATCATTCTAAGATCAATCCATTAATATGATTGATGTTTGACCTAATGCAAGTGTTGCAGGAGGATCGATTAGCAATTGGATTGCTAATTGGCTTAATTTGATTGAAAAATTGGGCTGAGATCAAGTCTAATTGAATTAGATTCAATTAGAATTAATTTAGACTTAATTAGATTAAGTCTAATATTTATTAGATAAGCCTATTGTAAGAAAGAACAATTCCTTGTTTCACTAGGATGGGTGCACCTAATTGATCTAGGATTTAAATCAGATTTAAATCTTAAGTTAATCTAATTTAATTGAGCTCCTAGTTGGACTAGGATCATCCTTAGTTGAGTTGTATTTAATTTGATTTAAATAAGATTTAAATTAGATTCAAACCTATTTTGACCTAGTCAAGCAAGAGGAGTCCCAGTTGGACTAGGACTCTCTCTCTTTCTCTTGCACCTAAGAAAGCCCAGGCCCACCTTTTAATTCTGAGGATTTATGTAAACTTTCCCATGCCTAAGAGGCTTCTCCATGGCCCATAATTCTAATTTTTGGGAGTTTGTTTTGCCTTGGTCAAAACTAGGAAGAAGTTAGGATTTGTTTCCTACTTGGAAGAGCCCCCTTTGACCAAAACTCCTCCCTCCCTTATGTGCCAACCTTACCCATGCCTAATTATTTTTCCACCCTCTTTTTCTTTCTTTTTGTGCATGAGATTGAGTGGTTACATGCTAAATATTTAGGGGAGGGGCGTCCAAGAGTTGGTTGGCCCATGAGACTCCTTCTAAGACTAGGATTTTGACCTAGTCTTTATCTTAAATAAGAAGGCACCTTATTTTGAGTAGATGGCATGACAAATCTGAGCAATTCCATGGCAAAAAGGAGATCACAAAAGGGAGAAAATGTAGGTAGTATGAGGTGCCAAGTTTTTTGGAGAAGATCCGACAACATAGGATGATGTCTTGAGGGGACAAAGGTAAGAGAAGATCGTCTTCTCTTTAATTTTCTTTTATATATTTTTTCTCTTATTTATTCTTTATAATTTTTATGTGATAAAAATCTATGAGACAGAGGAATAGGGCATGGGGATATGTGCTCCAAGTTGTTGGGGCATGGTGTTCTTTTTGGACATGATTTGATCATGTACTGATGAGCGAAGGAGAAGAGAAGAAAAGTCTTCTCTTAGGGTTTCTTTGAGAACCCTTCTTCTCCTTATTTTTGTGAGAATTTTTAAGAGTAAAAATTAGAGATGTTAGATCTAGAAATATAGAAAGAATCTAAAGGAGAAGGTCTCCTCTTGTCCTAGCATGGAGATATTTTCAGGACATCAATCATTGATATCCTGAAGAAGAAGATTTGTCATCTCTTAGGATTTTTTTTTCTTATTTTTATTTTCTAATTTATGAGAGATCGAACGGTTGGATTTCTTTCTTATTCCTCCTCATGTTCTTCATCTCTTGGAGTGTCCAAGAGATCCAAAGAACATGTATTTGATTAACCATCAGGAGAGAGCTGTGAGAAGCTAGCACTTCGAGCGGATCTTCATTCGACGAACCTCTTATCTATATTGTAGGCTTGTATGAATTATCTGGAGAGGTTGGACGCGTGTGCAACTCCAAAGGCAATATAAAAAATCAACTGCAGAGTTCTCGACCTGTGCGAAGGTAAGAGATCTGATCTTTTGGTGACCTTGATGTGATCTAGGGTTTGATCAAGAATTATTCTAGATCTAGGTATTGATTTGATCAATACTAATTATGCTTAATTTATTTTTTAATTTATATTTATATCATGACATGTTATAGATCCTTAATGTAGAATTTGGTAATTTGATTACATGCATATTGTAGATTAAACTATTTAATCTATGTCTTCCACTGCTTTTATTTTGAAAAAGTATTCAAATTAATGCATGAAATCCTGCATATTTCTTAATAGTAGTATCAAAGCATCTTGGTTCTTTTATAATATTTTTATGTATGCTTAAGAATAAATCTAAAAATTAGAATTAATTAAAGATCTGACATACTGCTATAAGGTTATCCTGTTGTAAGGTTAATTTCTTAAAATGAAAAAGGTTGTCCTAGTATGTGCTGATCTGAATTTAAATCATGAACTATTTAGATTAGATCTAAGAAAATTTATGATTTAATTTTTAAATTTGAATCTAAAATTAAATGGATATTAGACCTATTTTAGATTATTTAGATTAGATCTAAATAATATCAAGATTATACATACTGCCATAAGGTTGTCCTTCTGTAAGGTTTATCCCTTATAGTGGAAAGGTTGTCCTAGTATGTGTTGATCCGAGTAACCTAAATCATAAATATGTTAGATGAGATCTAAAGTGATTTATAATTTATTTTTAAATTTTAAATCTAATTTTAAATAATTTATGATCTTATCCATATGATGGGTTTTATGTTTAGATCTAGATCCTCTTATTGCATATGTTGGTATGTAATTTTTATTTTGAATCTAGAATGTATATGTATGATATATTTATTTTATAGAATTTAAATTGAGAACTTACTTTCTACAAAATTCTAGATTCAAAATCCTAGGACATGATCGAAACATTAAAATAAATTAGATCTAAAACCATCATTTGAATTTGATTCAAAGTAAAGTATTTATAATTTAAAAATATTTTAAAAAATAAAATCAAAAATTATTTCTGAGATTTCAAAAATCTAAATCCAAATCTTGAACTTAATTAAGAATTAAGTGATTATTTAGGATCTAGGTTTGTGATTTGAAGATCCTAATGTAAGATGCGTGTGCTAGAAGCTAGATTGGCTAACACCTGTAATACACTTCTAAGAGCAATTTTATAATTTTGACTATAAATTAATAAAAGAATTAATTTTCATCATAGTATATATTTAAAAGTGTCTGTGATACATTCTTTAAGTTAACGGTAATGATAATTTATATTTTCAAGATTTAAAAATTTAAGATATGAATTTTCATAATTAACTCATAAACTGCTTCGGATAGTAGGATCATCACGAGGATGGTGATCGATCTAGAAGGTTGGCATATGATCACTTTTTTAGGATAGATGAGTCTTGAGTCTATGGTGTGGAGATACTGAAGTGAGAGTATAATTACTCATTAGAGAACGAGGGCACTGAGAGTGACCACCTCGAGCATTCATAAGGAAGTCTACCTTCTCATTGATGACTGGCTCGATATTGCAATAGTGTGTCTGATTCTTTGAGCTGAGGTGCATCAATAATTCACCTTGTAGGTGTTATAGTTTGACTACACCATAACTCGATCTCCTAGCCATTCGAAATCTTGAGGTGTATGTTGGCTATAGCACGTTCATTGTAGGAATTGGATTTCATCAATAGGGGATCTATCTACCATGGTAGATAAGGAGTAGCCCTATGATGATCATGAGAATCGAGTCCATAAGCCCATGGCCATGGTAGAGTGAAGATGATAGAAAGAGTTTCTACTAGGGTTTCACATTGGACTTCAATCGAATGATTAATTCATATGATGGATATTGGGTTTGATGAGTTCACCTTAACCCTAATCCTATCGGGGCTTAAGATAGAAGAATCCAATCACATAGTTAGCTACATCAAGAGGTTCAATTTTAGTTCTGATGGATTACCATCATATACTGCTAGGTATCATTGGTGGATTTTGGAAGCAATTAGAATGATTTTGATGATCGATCATTCTAATTATATGAATTAGAAAAGTTCTGATCCATCGAAAGATATTTTGATGATGTCAATGATGGAGATTGCAACTTATCTCATTACCATATAGAACTGAACATAACTAGATCATACAAATAAGAGTTTGGATCTAGATGTCATCAACTAAGCTAACCCAGTTTGATTGATTTGGATTAGATCCAATCAGGTTCAAGAAAATCGTGCTAGCACACGATTGAGCCTGACTTTCTCCTTTTGTAATCTTTTTGATTCATTGCAACTAAGTCAAATTTAATTTGACTCATTCTTGTATCTTGAATAGGTTTATTTTCATCTAACTAGAATAAGTTCAGGTTAGATTAATTATGAAAATTAAATCCATTCCTAGTGCAATTGGACTAGGGTCAAAAGTTGACCTTATTGAGAGAATTGAGGCTCACCTAATTAGAGACTTGTAAAATTTTTTTGGAAATTAGTTTACTCTAATTTTTAGATATATGATAGAGCTTGAGTCATGCTTTGGGTGTGCCAAATTTGATAATTTTTGGAGGTGCCTAGATTGAGTTATGATAGAGTTTGATTTGGATCAAACTCTTGAAGGAAGAGTCCTAGGCGCAATGGACTCTTCCTTATCTACTCATGCTGCCCCCTTTATGATGGATTTTTGGCATGAAAACTAGACGGGATCTAAGGATTTTCATGGAGATCAGGTCCTAGAGTCCCAATGGTCGAATAAATGAAGATTTTGGTCAAAGAGGGACTCTAACTTGGAGTTATGCTTTTGTATAAGAACCCTTGCACCAAGGCTCTTCACGTAACATTTTTTCTCATGCCCAAAGGCTGCCATCCCTGATATCCCACATCCCCTCTATCCTCTCTCTTCCTCTCTTCTATAAGCCTAAAATGTTAGGCACAAATCAGAGAAGAAGGTCCAAGGTTTTTGGCACAAGATTCAGCATCTATGCGATGGTGTTTGTGAGATGGACATGCTGCCTTCAGAAGTCATTTTGAAGGTTCTACATATCAGATTCAAATCTGATCTTTGGAGGAGAAATTCACAAGGAGAAGATGTCTAGATCCTACTCAAGTGGATACTAATAGAGGCCATGCACATGCGTGGCTCCTTCTAAAACCTTAGGAAAGATCAAGATCATCGTAGGGTAATTAGATTACCCAATCAGGTATCTTAAAATTAAATTAGATTTAATTTTATTTTTAATTTTTAATATCAGAACATTATAATCATATTCGAGATATCTCAAATCTGATTAGGATTTTACAAATAGATTTTAGAAATATTTCTTTAGATCCAATCAAATCTGAACGATCCTATGCTGAAAAAATAAGTTTTTTCTTCACCTAAGATAATTTCATAAAACATGGGTTAAAGGGTTATGGGTTAGCTTGATCAAGTCATTAACTAGATTAGACCTAGGGTTAGATTAAAATGAACTTAGTTAAGAAATTGATCAAATCTAATTAATAGTAATTAGGATTAGATCATTTTTTTTATAGATCAATTCAATAGTTGTAATTGATCAAAGTCCATACATCTAACAAATGGACCTGATCATGGCTCAGTGGTCGACCTCGAGTCTTTAGGCAGACCAAATCAAAACTGATAAACCAATTCAAATCTAAAATAAGTCTGGCATTCCAGACTGGTGGTTTTTAACTAGCAGCCTGCTTACCTAGCCATTTCTAATGATGTCTAAGGCAAGCTTTGGCAGATCCTTCCATCAATCTCATTTACCTGACTAATGTAGTTAATTAGTTTTTGATTAGGTTGCTCATTGATTCATGCTAACCCATGTCACATAGAAAATCAGTGAGACTAATTTCATTCAGTGAGACTGATCTAGGTGCCTGATAAGCATCATAAATTAACCAATAAAATTATTAATTTATTAATTAATTTATATTAATTTTTAAGAATTATTAATCAATTTATATATAATTTTTGAAAAATTCATATTTTTATTAATTAAAAAATTAATTAAAAAATAATAAAATTAATAAAAATTAAAAAATAAAATTTTATTATCAATAGAAAGAGCTCATTTTTTTGATCACAACGAAATAAATTTTAAGTAAAACGGAGCTAAAATGGAAAAGATATGAATTTTTAAAAATATAAAATAAATAAAAATTAAATAAAAAAGAAAATGGCTCAGTCGGCTCCGCAAGCCGAGCCACCAAGCCAAGCCAAGCCATCAAAGCCAACTCAGCCATTGAAGCCATTAGCCGGTCTACGATCCAGGCGTGGACCGCCAGCTCAGCAAAATCCGGCGAATCAGAGCTTGCCACGTGGTGGACCAAGACCCCTAAATGGTCTACAAAAATTTATCGTGGCTCACAAGGGTAATTTAGTCTTTTTGCTTGATAATAGAGGCTCTGATTGGTTGCGGTGTACGGTGCGGCTGGTCCACGTGGTCCATGGGAACAGTGATTGCGCGATCGGACGGATGTGGTTGTTTGCGGTCAGGATCGGACGGCTGTGGTTGCTTCCAAATTTGATTCAGCTACAGACATCATGCGGATCACCATCAGATGGTAGCGCTCGATCCAGGTGATGATCCGATGGTCCAGAAAGCTTCTGACGGTGATCAAACTCTCAGGCGCATGATTTGCGGCCAGATTTCCTCCATCAAGCATGATCCAACGGTCAGAATTTAATCCAACCCGATCTGAGCTGATCTGCATCCAATTTTGATGATTTTTGGACCGTTGGATTTCTATTGAATGGCTAGATTTTATTAGATTTATCAGAGATGTATCAGAGCTATTTTAATTTAAATTTTATTCAGATTTTGATGATTACAAAGGCCATTAGTCCCACATTGCCTAGAAGCAAACTTTCCAGCCCTCCTAGCTCTATAAAAAGGACCCCAGGCCCCCAAAAATCAATATCTCCAATCAAGGTGAAGCTTTGGTACAGGGTGAAGCTAGGCTATGGGTTAAAGATTGCTTCGAAGCAACGGGTGCTGAGAAGAAGAGCCGAGCTTCTACACCATCTTTCTGCCAATGCCGATCCAAGATCAAAGATCAGGCTATTTTATTCTTTTTAAATTCTATGTATTTAAATTTTGAAATTTTAATTAATAAAAATTTTATTTTTTGAACTTTAATTTCTTGCTTTTTATTTTTATTGCAATTTAATTTTTGTACTTTAAATTATTGCTTTGCAAGTAGATGCTAAGATCTAACTAATAGATCTTTGTACCATGTTTAAATTCCTACATCTTTTAATTTTCGCTTTTTATTTTCTGACTTCACTTTTGATCCCAAAACTCTTCTTTTTTTCTTTTTCTTTTAAAAATTAAAGATTTCAAATCTAAAATACTATCTTTCTTATGGATTCGACCCGACTCACTGCTATCTATTCATTTTCAATGATTTTAAGAAGTCAGATTAAACTAATAAACACAATGTCTTAATAACAACATCGCATCCCTATCAGTGCCCATGGACTGAAATTGATCCTAGTCCTTGTTGATGACTTGAAAAGTCAGTGGGAGGACTTAACTTGGTGAAATCAGTGGGAGCAAATTGGTCCCCATGTTCTTTCTATCCTTAAATCACTAATAATTTAAATCCTTTAAAATTATTAGATCCTTAAAATGATAAAGTTATGAAGATAACTGAGTCATAAACTCCCATTAAGGTGTTTGATAATGCATCCTGTTGGTGCAGAATCTGGTCGATGCCGGATCAAGCTAGAGTTGAGGAAGAAGAGGTCCCCATCGGTGACCTACAAAATAAAGTCCCGTCTGAAGTCAATGGTGGTAGCTCCGGTAGGACCCTCCAACGATCAAGTAAGCTCTACTGGCCAATAGAAATAGAGTGCTCAGAAAAGAATTTGATAGAGTTTTGGGAATAAGAAGAGAGCTTAGAGAAATTGTATCTGAAGGATTCCTTTTTATAGATGAAACTGGTAGCAGACGGTAGTGACAGCTGCAGCCATCTAGTAGCGGGCCGCTTGGGGCCACATGGAGTCCATCATGGAGGAAGTCGCCACCTATAGCACCATCTGCAGCAGACTGATAGTGGCAGCCATAGCTATCCGATAGTGGGCCATTTGGGCTGCGTGGAGTCTATCACAAAGGGAGGCACCACCTATAGCACTATCTATAGTAGACTGATAGTGATAGCCATAACCATCCGATAGTTGACTGCTTGGGACCATCTGGAGTTTGTTATAGAGAGAGGTGTATGTTGTCATGATGTGGCTGTTCATTGAGATTTAATAGTCGAAGTTCAGAGGAAGTAGGCATTAGTTAGTGAAGAGCTTTGACATATATCAATTCCAAAGGAGTTCAGACTCCTAAAGAGAATATGGCTAGAGGGGATCATTCAGAAGGAATGCTAGTTAAAATCTAAAAGTAATCCACTGAAAGAATTTTGATGGAGTTTGACTGATAGAGAAGTTTAGAAGGAGTCCGACTGGTGGAGAAGTTTGATTGAAGGAGAAGTCTGGAAGGAGTTTGGCTCCTAAAGGAATTCGATCGAAGGAGAAGTCCAGAAGGAGTTTGGCTTCTGGAGGTATCTAACTGAAGAAAAAGTTTGGAAAGAGTTTGGCTCCTAAAGAAATTTGACTGAAAGAGAAGTCCGAAAGGAGTTCGGCTCTTGGAGGAATCCGAAAGGAGTTCGGCTCCTGGAGGTGTCCAAAATAAGTTCGGCTCCTGGAGGAATCCAATTGAAGGAGAAGTCTGGAAGAAGTTCGGCTCCTGAAGAAATTCAAAAGAAGTTTGGCACCTGAAGGTGTCTGATCGAAGGAGAAGTCTAGAAGGAGTTTGGCTCCTGGTGGTAACTGACTAAAGGAAAAGTTCGAAAGGAGTTCAGCTCCTGGAGGTATCCGATTGAAAGAGAAGTTTGAAAGGAGTTCGGCTCCTAAAGCTATCCGACTG
Source organism: Cocos nucifera (assembly GCA_006176705.1). NCBI lineage: Eukaryota > Viridiplantae > Streptophyta > Magnoliopsida > Arecales > Arecaceae > Cocos > Cocos nucifera. The sequence continues at coordinate 38,145 of QRFJ01006669.1, forward strand.
AAAAAAAAGTTCGAAAGGAGTTTGACTCCTGGAGGAGTTCGATTGAAAGAAAAGTTTGAAAGGAGTTTGGCTCCTGGAGTTATCCAACTAAAAGAGAAGTCCGAAAGAAATTCGGCTCCTAGAGGTGTTCGGAAGGGGTTCGACCACTGGAGGTAAAGGAGTCCAGTAGGAGTTCAGCCACTAGAGGAAGAATTTTTGATCGAAGCTCTTTCGTGATTACCAATTACATTAGTTTAAGTATCAAACTAGACTTCAGCGAGAGCAGAGTTTATTCCCAACAATAGTCTCTCTACTTCCGAGTTCAAAATTCGAAGGAAGAGATACAAAAAAGATGACAGCCAAAGTTCTTTTTCGAGCTCTACACCCATTGAGATTGAAACTCGGGAAAGATCTTATCTCCTACCAAGGTTGTAGGAGATTTTATCTCCTATTAAGGTCGAAGCTCCTAGAAGCTCGGAGGAGATCTTATCTTCAGTCGAGGTTGAAGGAGAACTTATCTCCTGTTGATGTTGATGTTGAAGCTTGAGGAAGATTTTATCTCCAACCAAGGTTGAAGGAGATCTTATATCCTGTTGATGTTGAAGATCTTATCTTTTGTTGATGTTGAAGTTGAAGCTTGAGGGAGATCTTATCTCCAATCGAGGTTGAAGGAGATCTTATCTCCTATTGATGTTGAAGTTGAAGCTAAAGCTCGGAGGAGATCTTATATCCAGCCGAGGTTGAAGAAGATCTTATCTTCTGTTGACGTTGAAGCTCAGGGGAGATTTTATCTCCAATTGAGGTTGAAAAAAATCTTATCTTCTATTGAGGATGAAGCTTGGGAGACATCTTATCCCCAGCTAGGGTTGAAGAAGATTTTGTCTCCTATTGAAGTTGAAGCTGAAGCTCGAGAGAGATCTTATCTCCAGCCAAGGTTGAAGGAGATCTTATCTCTCTCTTGTTGAAGCTGAAGCTCGGAGAAGATCTTATCTCCAATCGACATTGAAGGAGATCTTATCTTCTATTGAGGTTGAAGCTTAGGAGAGATCATCTCCGATCAAAGTTAAAGGAGATCTTGTCTCCTATTGAAGTTGAAGCTGAAGCTCGGGGGAGATCTTATCTCTAGCCAAGGTTGAAGGAGATCTTATCTCCTATTGACGTTGAAGTTGAAACTTGGGAGAGATCTTATCTCTAGTCGAGGTTGAAGGAGAACTTATCTCCTGTTGATGCTGAAGTTGAAGCTCGGAAGAGATCTTATCTCTAGCTGAGGTTGAAGAAGATCTTATCTCCTGTTGATGTTGAAGGGGATCCTATCTTCTATTGAAAGTTGGAGCTCGGAGGAGATCCTGATCTGCAACCGAGGTTAAAGGAGATCTTATCTCCTATTGAAATGTTGGAGCTCGGGGGGAGATCTTATCTCCAGCTAAGGTTGAAGGAGATCTTATCTCCTATTGAAGCTGGAGCTCGAAGGAGATCTTATCTCCAGCCGAGGTTGAAGGAGATCTTATCTCCTATTGATGTTTGGAGCTCGGAGAAGATCTTATCTCTAGTCGAGGTTGAAGGAGATCTTATCTCTTGTTGATGTTGGAGCTCGGGGGAGATCTTATCTCCAACCGAGGTTGAAGGAGATCTTATCTCCTATTGAAGTTGGAGCTCGGGAGAGATCTTATCTCCAACCGAGGTTGAAGGAGATCTTATCTCCTATTGAGGTTGAAGCTCGGGAGAGATCTTATCTCCAGCCGAGGTTGAAGCTTGGGGGAGATCTTATCTCCTGTTGATGTTGGAGCTCAGGAAATTTTCTTATCTCCAGTCGAGGTTGAAGAAAATCTTATCTCCTGTTGAAGTTGGAGCTCGAAGAAGATCTTATCTCCTGTTGAGGTTGAAGCTCGAGGGAGATCTTATCTACAGCTGAGGTTGAAGCTCGAAGGAGATCTTATCTCCAGCCAAGGTTGAAGGAGATCTTATCTCCTGTTGAAGTTAAAGCTCGGGGGAGTTCTTATCTCCAGCTGAGGTTGAAGGAGATCTTATCTCCTATTGAGGTTAAATCTCGAAAGAGGGGAGTAAAAAAGGCGACGATCGAAGTCTGGTCTTAGGTTTCCATGCTTGCTGCTTATTGTGGATGCCGAGTTCATTGTGGATGCTGGGCCTATTGTCGATGTTGAACTAGGACCTCTCTTGCAAACTAGGATAAGGTTCTATCTTTTGCATTTGGCGTAGTCAGATTATCATGAAAAAACGTGTGTTAAGATTCTCTACTGAGCTTCTTCCTTCTCCACATCTTTGGCCTACGAGGTTCTAACTTTTGCTCATGTTAGGATGAGGTTCTCCCCCTATCCTCATCTAAAATGAATGAGGCCTCTGACTTTTCTCACATTAGGATAAGGTTCTCCTCCTGCTCCTAACGGGCTGTAGGGACACATTAGATCCGTTGTCGAGGCCTCTCTTCTCACCTCATCTAAAATGAATGATGCCTTCGACTTTGCTCATATTAGGACGAGGTTCTCCTCCTATCTTCATCTAAAATGAACGTGGCCTTCGACTTGCTCACGTTAGGATGAGGTTCTCCTCCTGCTCCTAACGAGCTGTAGAGGCATATTAGGGTCGTTATTAGGGCCTCTCCCCTCATCTCATCTAAAAATGAATGGGTCCGTCGACTTTGCTCATTTTAGGATGAGGTTCTCCTCCTATTCCTAACAGGCTGTAGGGGTGCATAAGGGCCATTATTTGGACCTCTCCCCTCATCTCGTATAAAATGAATGGGGTCTTTGACTTTACTCACGTTAGGATGAGGTTCTCCTCCTATTTCTAATGGATTGTAGGGGCACATAAGGACTGTTGCCAGGGCCTCTTCCCTCATCTCGTCTAAAACGAATGAGGCCTTTAAGTTGCTCATGTTAGGATGAGGTTCTTCTCCTGTTCCTAACATGGCCACTTTTGATTGCTTTTTTTCTATCATCATATAATTTTTGCATCAAGAAATAATAATATTGAAATGAAGGAGTTTTATCAAAAAAAAATTACTGGCAGTACATTCTTAGATTTTTTGAATTTCATGGTCGTTGGAGCATTATTCCTCTGAGCTCCTTCAGGCGATAGGTTCTGGGCTGAACGACCTCCTCTATTTCATATGGGCCTTCTCAATTTAGGACAAGCTTCTTCTGACTTTGAGGCTGAGAGATGGTGGCTCGTCGAAGCACTAAGTCCCCCAGAGATAGTGTTGATGATGCTGAGAGGCGGTCGATCTCCTTGTTGTTCCTTCCTTATTGGTGGCTCTAGCTATGGCAGTGCCCTTGGTCGATCTTCTCTTGCTTCAGGCTGGCGTCTGAGGAATCGAACCAGCCAGCCTCTCTTGATGAGCTCCTCGATCTCGTCTTGGAGCAGGATGAGAGCACATCCTTTCAGGCCTTGGCAATTGCTCCTTGATCTCCATCAATACTTGCATATTTGGAGCATCGAGAGGGACGTAGTTGTGAAACCTTCTGAGGGGAGAACTTTTTCACACCCTTCTATCGGGGCTTCTTTGATGATGAGCTCGAGGAGTAGTTCGGGCTCACTTGCACTCGAGGGGAGTCCATGAGCACGGTCGAATTTCATTCGGCCCTCCATCTACGGTGGGTCTATTAGACTCGCCTGCCCACCACTCTCCTACGGCTTTCTCATCCTTCAATTTGAAGGCTTCTTCCACTCAGGCATATCCCTCAGCCCGAGTTTGTAGATCGGCAAAGTTCCTAGGGTACTTCTTCTCCAGGAAGAATAGTAAATCATTCTTCTGAAGGTCGCCCTTGAGTGCGGCCATCATAATAGACTGCTCTAGGTTCCAGACCTCTAATGCAGCAGCACTAAATCGGGTGACATAAGTCCAGATAGATTCTCCCTCCTTCTGCTTGATATTTATCAAGAAATTTGGATCTCGATGCAGACATCGATTGCTGACAAACTGAGCCACAAACTGATGGCTCATCTAATCAAAGGAGAAGATCGTACCTAGCCTCAATATCGAGTATCGATTTCTTGCTGCTCCCTTCAAGGTAGATGGAAAAGCTTGAAATAAGATGGCATCTGGTGCGCCATGGAGCAGCATCATGATTCAGAAGGCCTTTAGCTGATCAATCGGATCAGAGGTTCCATCGTAGCTTTCAAATTGGGAGAGCTTGAAGTTTGACAGAATGGGCTCTTGCATAATTCAGAGAGAGAAAGGAGGATCGATGCAGATATCATCACGGTGAACCGGACGATGTGGTAGAGTTCCTCAATCCATCGATCCATCTCCTATAGTTTTTGATCAAGGACATCATCTCGATCGTAGATCTTGGAAGACTTCCGACTGTAGATAGGAAAGGTCTCTTTCGGAAAAAAATCATGATTCTAATAAAGATCCTCTGCTCTCTGTCTCCTCTTTCCAGGGGCGATGGATATGCTAGCCTAAGTGCTCCTCTTTTGGATCGATTCTTGACATCTCGATGATGGGTTTTTTGGTGGAATTGCCATCAGGGGTTGCCGCATGGCCTACACCATTTTGGTGAGGCCTTGAACTCGCTGCATCAGTAGGTTAAACTGCTCCAGATCTGCCATGGCCACTGATGGAGGTGGAGGTTGAAGCACCGAGATCTAGTTGCAGAAGCGGTAGATCTCCAGGTAGTCATCTTCTTTGGAGGTATTTTTTGAGATTGAGGGAAAGGGTGGAGATGAACATTGAAGAAGAAGATCCATAGGGTCAACTGAGCACTCCTTTAAGAATAAGGGTACCTCAAAAATAGAGGGCTCTTCCTCTAGTGCCAATCCTGTTGATGCAGAATCTGATCGATGCCGGACTGAGCTAGAGTTGAGGAAGAAGAGGTCACCGCCGGTGATCTGCAAAATAAAGTTTCATCCGAAGTCGGTGGTGGTGGCTTCGGTAGGATCCTTCGATGATCAAGTCAGCTTTACTAGCCAATAGAAATAGAGTGCTCAGGAAAGAATTTGGCAGAGTTTTGGGAAAGAAAAGAGAGCATAGAGAAAATGTATCTGGAGGGTCCCTTTTTATAGACGGAGCCAATAGCAGACTGATAGTGACAGTCATAGCCATCAGATAGTAGGTTGCTCGGGGCCGCATGGAGTTTGTCATGGAGGGAGGCGCTGCCTATAGCGCTGCCTGCAGCACTACCTGCAAGTGACAACCGTAGCTATTCGATAGTGGGCCATTCGGGACCACATGGAGTCCATCACAGAGGGAGGCACCATCTATAGTAGACTAATAGTGATAGCCATAATCATCCAGTAGTAGGCCGCTCGAGGCCATACGGAGTTTGTTATGAGAGAGATGTTCGTTGTCATGATGTGACCATTTGTTGAGATTTAATAATCGAAGTTCGGAGGAAGCAAGCATTGGTTGGTGAAAAGCATTGATATATATCAATTCCAGAGGAGTTCAGACTCCTAAAGAAAATATGGCCAGAGAGGATCATCCGGAAGGAATGCTAGTTGAAATCTAGAAGTAATCCATTGGAGAAATTCGAATGGAGTTTGACTGATGGAGAAGTCTAGAAGGAGTCTGACTGGTGGAGAAGTTCGGCTAAAGAAGAAGTCCAAAAGGAATTCGGCTCCTAGAGAAATCTGACTGAAGGAGAAGTCTGGAAGGAGTTCGACTCCTAGAGGTATCCGACTGAAGGAGAAGTCCAGAAGGAGTTTAGCTCCTCGAGGGATCTGACTGAAAGAGAAGTTCGAAAGGAGTTCAGCTCCTGGAGGAATCTGAAAGAAGTTTGGCTCCTAGAGGTGTCCAGAATAAGTTTGGCTCTTGGAGGAATCCAATTGAAGGAGAAGTCCAGAAGGAGTTCGGCTCCTAGAGGAATCTGAAAGAAGTTCGACACCTAAAGGTGTCCAACTGAAGGAGAAGTCCGAAAGGAGTTCAACTCCTAGAGGTATCCAATTGAACGAGAAGTCTGGAAGGAGTTTGGCTCTTAGAGGAATCCGACTAAAAGAAAAGTTCGGAAGGAGTTCGGCTCTTAGACGTACCCAACTGAAAGAGAAGTTTGGAAGAAATTCGGCTCATGAAGGTATCTAGAAGTGGTTTGGTCGTTGGAGGTGGAGGAGTCCGGAAGGAGTTCGGCCACTGGAGGGAGAATTTTTTATCGAAGTTCTTTTGTGATTACCGGTTACATTAGGCTAAGTATTAGAATTGACTTCGATGGAAGCGGGGTTTATCCCCAATAAGTCCATTAACTCAATAATCATTGGAGGCCCATAGGCCTGGTGCTTGTTGACTAATGAAATTATCATTCATCATATGACGACTTGGATATGTCTCTCTAATGGTGGTTAGGTTGATCAACCATAGTTGGGCTTAATCATTCATTGGTTAGATACACTAAGTATAGTTATGTTAGTGGTTGGACCTAACCAGATCTTCACAATGGAAGTCCTAGCCTACTGATTAGATTTTTGGAGCAAAATTAAATTACTAAAAGTTGTTTGGAGAAATAATTGGTTATGAACTTATCTTTAGATGTACATGGGTTGACCAACTATAGTTGGGCTTGTGTGCAGTCTATGTGGATTCTAGTACCCACTAAAAAATTAAAGTAATTTCTTGAATTGGAGATAGAGGCTATCAATTCGAATAAAATAGTGGAAGAACCCTAAGACTAAAGTTCAAGTCTCTAGGCTTAATATAATTCATATACTTAGGTCATTGTTCTCTTTTCTCAAATCAAGGCTAAACCCTAATTGCTCCTATCACTATTAGATAGTGATAACTTATGGGATCCAACTTCGATAATTAGTATCGAAAGTTGAATTTGGCTCAGCAGTATGAATGGATTCATATTGGAGCTTCTAAGCCCAGTCAAAACAATTAGTTCAAGGTTAACCCAAATTAGGCATAGTGCTTCTACTATTAGAAGTAGGGTCATAGGAAGAAGATTTGTCTTGCTTCGCTTGACCATAACAAGCTGAACAAGAGAAGGGAGCAAAAATTGCTTATTAATGATGTTATATGATAACACCTTAAAATTTTTTTATATATAATTCTACTACATGGGTATTAGATACCGGTAGTCTTATGCAACTTGTTGCAAAGACTACAAGTAAGTGGGATATTTGAAAATGATGAGAAATACCTGAACGTTGGGGATGGAAGTCTTGTTCCAATCCTAGTTTTAAGAATTGTCAACCTTATTTTCAATAGATATCATTTCAAGTGATTGTCACTATTATCCATCATTTATGATAAATATGATCTCTGATGGCCTTTTGGTCAGAGATGGTTATCATTTATCAATAAAAGGAATTATTATGATATTATTATGAATAATATTATAATATATGGATAATAAAGAAATAATATTTACTATTTATACAGCCTATTAAGTGTAATGTACATATTTAATAAACACCCAAGTTAGATTATATCATAGACATCTATCTTTGACGTTATAGGCTTAGTCATCTTGACAAGAATAGGATAAACTGGTTAGCTTGAGAGAGAAATCTTGACATCAATGATTGTGAATCACTGATAGCCTATGAATCTTGTCTTCTTGGGAAGATGACAAAGTCACCTTTTACTAAAAAATGTGAAGGAGCCGATAAAATTCTAAGTCTCATACATAGTGATGTATGTAGACCTATGAACTTAAGTGCCAAAGGAAGATATTAATATTTCATTACAGATGACCTATCTAGGCATGGGTGCATTTGGGATGAATCATTTGAAATATTCAAATGATTCAATAATGAAATAGGAAAACAAACTAGATAAGGTATTAAAACCCTTCAATTAGATCGAGGCGAATACTATCCAATGAGTTTGTGACATATCTAGGAGAGAATTAGATTCTCTCTCAGTGGATTTTTTTTTGGAACATAGTATATCTAAAAGAAGAAATTGAACTTTGTTAGACATGGTTCAATCCATAATTGAGTTCACTAGTCTGCTTGTTTCAGGGTTTTGCTCTTGTAACTACTTGTTTTACTCTAAAAATTTATGCTGAGTGAATCTATTGCATTGACTCCATATAGGATATGGATTGGGCATAGACCTAGACTCTCTCACTTTCGGATTTGGAGTTGATCGGCCTATGTTAAATATTTGCACATAAAAAAACTTGGATCCGACTCCAATAAGTATTTAAGGATTATTAATTCTACCATACTGAAGAATATAAGATATTCATCAATAGAAAGACATTTCTTTTGCAAAGGAGTTTCTTAAAGAAGGAACTGATGCCTGTCATGTTGAATATGAAAAAGTTTGACTGGTAGAAAAGAATCAATATAATCTAGTAAACCTATAGAATCAGATTTGATTAGATCAAACCGAGAGCCCATTAAAGTAGCACCTTTAAGGAGATCTGGTAGAGTACCGCATTAATCGGATAAATACTTCAGTATCTAGGTTCGAGATAGCGATCCTATTGAGCTCGATGAGAACAACAAGGGTATGATCACCTATAGGGATACAATGCAGTGGTCCGACTCTGAGAAGTGGCTTGAAGCCATATGATCCAAATTGAAGTACATGGAAATAAATAGTGTATGAACACTAGTTGATTCACCTAAAGGGACATTGGGTGTGAATGAATTTTTAATAGGACCAGAGTAGGGCTGATGGAAAGGTAAGAACCTATAAAGCCCATCTAAGTATCATCTCAGAGTTCGAACATACATTCTAAACGTATATCTTTGTTATGAACAAAGACAAACCATGCATTTATAATTGGACAAAATATTCTGTAGTATTTTTTCTTGTGTTGTTTGAGGATTAAATTCTCTTAATTGAGAATGATATTTCAGCATTGTAAGGAATAAAGGTTTAACTATCATCTTATTTCTCCATGTACGAGACTAAACATGGTATACTCACTAGAGGTAGTGGGCAGATACCAGTCTGATCCAAGTGAGAGCCACTAGAGGATTGTATAGACAATCTCTAAGTATTTAGAAAATACAAAGATCCAGTAACTCAAATATGGAAGTACTGACTTAAAATATGTGGATGTTTTAATTTCAGTCAGAATAAGATGACAATAAGAAAATATCGGATCATACCCTAATTATAGAAGCAAACTACTGGAAAGGTTTCAAGAAGGATACTTAGCCTATTCAGTTAGTGATGTAGAGTACATCATGGCATATGATGCTGCCATATAAGTTGTATAGTTGCTATGATTCATTAGCAGATTAGAAGTGGCACCCTCTACCGATAGTCCAGTCCTATCGTAGCACTGGAGCCATAGCTTAGACTAATGAACCGAAGAACCAGCATATTCTGCATTGCTATTACCTTTGATTTTAGATCAGGGTGATGTTGATCTTTAAAAAATCGATGAAAAAGAAGAACTTGACTGACCCATTTGCTAAGGCCTCGAAACTAAGAAATTCTACGGACTCAAGTGGAAGATAGGATATTTGATATCATTCTAATTGGCTTTAGTCCAAGTGGAAATTATTGAAAAATATGTCCTAAAGCCAATCATCTAAGTGGTAGATGATTGGAATTAGTATATGAATTATCTAATAATAATAGTTATTTGGTTGGTTCATCATAAAAGTTCTATCTTTCTTGCATTAACTCCTAAATTATGATGAAGTCCATAGAACCACAATAATCGATAAAGAAAGATTTATCAGATGGTTCTTAAACTATTCATGATCAAATGATAAGTTATTAATTAGGATGATAACTTATCGAGTGTAGGTCACTGTATGCCATATGCATTGGTTGTCCTCATAACAAAGTGGTGTGGAGACACTAGTATGGCATCTAGGTGAGATGTAGGAGTATATTTGCACTAAATGTGATCAATGTAGTACTTTACTATCAAGAGTAGCTAGCTAAGGCCAATGGATATAAGTATCCCTCCAACCTAAGATCACCACGGTGACTTATAAGCAACTCACTATACTTTGGTATCGGACTGCCTGTATTTCTAAAATAGATTCGAAAGATTTTTGGATACAATCAAGTACTTTTGAAGTTGATGTGTATGTCAAAATGGGATTGACCACTCCTAATTAACTTCAGGAAGAGAATGACTCGCTGTGTTTCAATTTAGCAAATCCTAGGCCAGGACAATCCATGTGTGGTGTCACAGAATTTGCAAAATTTTGAGACATAATAGAGATAACTTGTATGAGTATTTGACAACATATTCAAAGTTAGTCTTGAATATTATTGGTCATAGGGATGAATTATAGGATAACCATAGGCCAGGATTCTAAGAATGTTGCTTTGCATACATTCGATCTATCTGGACGTCGGGTACCATTGCTAGATGGTCATTTTGATTAGTATAGAAATTAGTTCTTGTGCTACTGGCTTAGGTTCGAACCTATGGGGTTACACACATTAGAGCTTGCAATCTGATCAGATGGTTAATCGATGATTGAGAATCGTTCTAAGGTCAATCCATCAATCTGATTGATGTTTGACCTAATGCAAGTATTGCCGGAGAATCGATTAGCAATTGGATTGCTAATTGACTCAATTTGATTGAACAATCAGGCTAAGATTAAGTCTAATTGAATTAGAATCAATTAGAATTGATTTGGAGTTAATTAGATTAAGTCTAGTTGGTTTATTAGATAAGCCAATTGCAAGAAAGAATAATTCCTTGTTTGACTAGGACTTGGGTGCATCTAATTGATCCAGGATTTAAATTAGATTTAAATCTTGATTTAATCTAATTAAATTGAGCTCCTAGTTGGACTAGGATTATTCCTAATTGGGTTGCATTTAATCTAATTTAAAAAATATTTAAATTATGTTCAAACCAATTTTGACCTAGTCAAACAAGAGGAGTCCTAGTTGGACCGAGACTCTCTCTCTTTCTCTTAAGGTTAAGAAAGCCCATGCCCACCTTTTATTTCTAAGGTTTTATGTGAACTTTTACATGCCTAAGAGGCTTCTCCACACCCTATAATTCTGATTTTTGGGAGTTTGTTTTGCCTTGGTCAAAACCAAGAAGAAGTTAGGATTTGTTTCCTACTTAGAAGAGCCCCCTTTGACCAAAACTCCTCCCTCCCTTATGCGCCAACCTTTCCCACACCTAGTTATTTTTCTGCCCTCTTTTTCTTTCTTTTTGTGCATGAGATTGAGTGGTTACACGCAAAATATTTAGGGGAGGGGCGTCCAAGAGTTGGATGGCATCCAAGAGTTGGATGCCCCATGAGACTCCTTCTAAGACTAGGATTTTGACCTAGTCTTTGTCTCAAATAAGGAGACGCCTTATTTTTAGTAGATGGCATGAGAAATCTAAGCAATTCCATGGCAAAAAGGAGATCACAAAAGGGAAAAAATGTGGGTAGTATAAGGTGCCATGTTCTTTGGAGAAGATCCATTCTTTTGCACAACATGGAATGATGTCTTGAGGGGACAAAGATATGAGAAGATCGTCTTCTCTTTAATTTTCTTTTATGTATTTTTTCTCTTGTTTATTTTTTATGATTTTTATGTGATAAAAATCTAAGAGAGAGAGGAATAGGGCATGGGGATAAGTGCTCCAAGTTGTTGGAGCATGGTGTTCTTTTTGGACATGATTTGATCATGTCATGATGAGAGAAGGAGAAGAGAATAAAGGTCTTCTCTTAGGGTTTCTTTGAGAATCCTTCTTCTCCTTATTTTTATGAGAATTTTTAAGAGTAAAAACAAGAGATGTTAGATCTAGAAACATAGAAAAAATCTACAGGAGAAGGTCTCCTCTTATCCTAGCATAGTGATATTTTCAGGACATCAATCATTGATGTCCTGAAGGAGAAGATTTATCTTCTTTTAAGATTTATTTTTTTTTTATTTTTATTTTTTGATTTATGAAAGATTCAAGCGTTGGATTCCTCCCTTATTTCTCCTCATGTTCTTCATCTCCTGGAGTATCCAAGAGATCTGAAGAATATGTATTTGATTAACCATTACGAGGGATCCATGAGAAGCTAGCACTTCTAACAGATCTTCATTTGACGAACCTTCGATCTATGTTATAGGCTCGTATGAATCACCTGTAGAGATCGGATGCATGTGCGGATCCAAAGACAACAACAAAAATCAACTATGGAGTTCTTGACCCACACAAAGGTAAGAGATCTGATCTCTTGGTGATCTAGATGTTATCTAGGGTTTGATCTAGAATTGTTCTAGATCTAGGTATTGATTTGATCAATACTAATTTTGCTTAATTTATTTTTTAATTTAAATTTGCATCATGACATGTTATAGATCCTTGATATAGGATTTTGTAATTTGATTACATGCATATTGTAGATTAAACTATTTAATCTATATCTTCCGTTGCTTTAATTTTGAAAAAGTTTTGAAATCTATCCATGAAACACTGCATATTTCTCAATAGAAACAAACTATTACTGGGCAAGGTACTTGTATGATAACTCCTTATAATTTTTTAATTTATCATATTTTTTAAGGTATTTATAATATTTATAATTCATTACAGAATTTAGAGGTCAATAGGAGATTCGAATAAGATGAGAGATTTCTAAACATTGGAGATAGAAGACTAGTTCTAGTTCTAGCATTAAGAATCATAAAACTTGTATTCAAGTCTCATACTATTGTTCTTAGTGATTGTTGCTTTTGTCCTAGTTTTTTATTAAATATCATTTCTATAGGCCTCTTGGCCGAAAATAATTATGAAATTTCAATAAAGAAAGATTTTTATGATGTCATTTTGAATGGTGTTACTATCTTTTTTGAATATTTGAATAATAAAATCTATTTATTAACACAATTGTTAATATGGTCTACTCCACTGGCAAACACCATAGAATAGATAGTGTCTGATATCTATCCTTGAAACTATAGGCTAGGTCACATCAGCAAGAACAGAATTAATAGGTTGACTCAAGAGGGAATCCTCAAAGTCAGTAATTATAAATCACTTCCAACTTGTGAGTCCTGTCTTCTTGGAAAAGTGATCAAATTATCTTTTACTAAAAAAGGTGAGGAGCCACTGAGCTTTTATGTCTAGTACATACTAATGTATGTGGATTTATGAGCATAAGTACTAGATATGGATATTTCTACTTCATTACTTTCACAGTCGACCTGTCTAAGTATTGGTATGTCTACTTGATGAAATATAAGTTGGATTCATTTAAAATATTCAAAAGATTTTGTAATGAGATAGAAAAATAAACTGGAAAGTGTATTAAAACTCTTTGGTCTGATTGAAGAGGTAAATATCTTTTTGGTGAGTTTTCATATATCTAGGAGAGAGTGGGATTCTCTTCCAATGGACTCTTTCAGAGACACCACAACATAACGGAGTGTCTGAAAGGAGGAATCAGACTCTGTTAGACATGGTCCGATCCATGATGGGTTTTGCCAGCCTACTAATCTTCTTTTAGGGATATGCACTCGAATCGGCTTGCTATCTTTTAAATAGAGTTTCGAGTAAATCTATAGTTAAAACTTCATATGAGATATGGACAGGACGTAAGCCAGTACTCTCACACCTTAGGGTCTGGGGGTGTTGAGCTTATGTCATGAAATGAATATGCCCTCAAGTCAATCGAAATATGTATTTTAATGGGCTATTCCTTTATCTTCCAAACTAATGTGATGATATTTTTATATTATTAAAGGCATTTATTTCATCATATGCTGCATCTTAATTATATATTTAAGATTATGATGAATCCCATAAATTAGGGCTATGATTTTATGGTTATGATGAGATCATACTAGTGAGACCTAAAATCTTAAAATACTGATTTTAAATATTCCTGATCGATGGAACATTGAGTTGGGGATCAATATTTTTGGTAAGACTAGCACATCCTATGTATGCCTGATGGAGAGGATGATTGATCTCACAATCACTTGTGTATGACACTAATACAAGAATGTGGATGCTCATTAGAGAATGAGTTTATTAATTTGATCCAACTCGAGAACATATAATGGGGTCTTATCTACATGTCAATAGATGGTTCTCATAGTGGAAGTTGTGCATGTAATCCTTTGACCTAAGACTACCATATAACCTTATATGCATGAATCCATATTTTAGTTCATACTCATTTATGACTCAGTCATATACGGAATGATCTAGATATGGTGGATTACATATGGAGGTTGTGAGTAGGTAAGCATAAAATCGATCACTCCTAGTAAGAGGAGATCGCATCCCACTTGCTTCAATCAAATGATGATTTAGGAAGTCTTTGATCAAAGCATGATAAAAATTAGAAATGGTTTCTAATGATTCATTAATCGAATTATCATTATATGATTAAGAAAAATATGAATATAAAATTAGATTTGACATATTTTATATCCAAAATTATATTCGGGATGCAGGATGATCGAAAGATCCAATTGCATGGTAACTTTCCACTAAAAAGTACTTTTGGTATTCCTATTAAAATTTCATATCTTCTGGGTAGACATGATACGTTGCTAGATGTCAATCATATTTTATAGGTTCGATCAAATTGAAGAGTTTAATTTGATCATTAATTAGGAAGTGTACTAATTGATCAAAATGGGTTAGCTAGATTTGACCTAAATCAATTTGATTGAGTTCTAAATAGATTAGGTCAAATTACACCCGGATCCACTACTGGCTTAAGAAAAATCTAAATTTTCTACCACAAGATCGTGCAGATCTGATCAGATCTAGGATAGATTTTTCTAAAAAATTTCTAAATGATTTGATCAGATCTAAGATTTCTCAGATCTGATCATGGTGATCTAATATTAAAAACAAAAATTCAATCTAAATAAGGAAACAACCATTGTTACCTGCTTAGGATAATTCGATTATCCTAACAATAATCCTGATGCTTCTGAGGTTCTGGATCGAGCCACGTACATGCTTGGCCTCTATCGAAGTCCACTCGAGCGGGATTTGGAGGTCTTCTCCTTCTAAATCAAGGCTCCAAAGATCAGATTTGGATCTGATCTAAAATTTCTTCAAAACTCTCTTTGAAGAAGCAATAGTCATCTCTTAAAATCATGCAATCTTCTTCTTGATTTGGGCCCAATGCTCCCTAGACTTTCTCTTGATTTGCACCCAACTCCTTGGGCATGGAGAGGGGAGAGAGAGGATTAGAGGATGGCATGGAGGAGATGAGGGGCAGCCTTGGGGCATGATGGATAGGTGCAGCAAATTGAATCCTAGGCACAGATAGGGTTTAAATAGACCCTGCTGCACCATGCAGTGCCACATCATCCTGACCAATGAGAGACCTCTAATCAATCAGGTCTAAATCTGATTAGTGGGATGATGTCATCTGATCATATTAGATATGAGTCCCTTAGAATCCTCCTAAGTTGGTGCCAACACTAGATAAACCCAATGAGTTTGGCACCTAAGTGTTTAAGGCTATCAAGTAACCCTGGAGTCCCATCTGTATGGGACTCCAGCCTCTTATCTCTTGGGTGCACGCCCAAGCTGAATGTGCACCCATTCTAGGTGCACATTTAGTAGGGGGACACACCCCAGGTGCTCTCCAATAGCCACATGACAAGTGGCCTTTAATCCAAGGTTATGGGGTCAACGATTGACCAATGTTCGAAACAGGAAATGGCAGGTGATAGAAATTAGCAGATGTTGTCTTTATTCATTTGATGAATTAAGACAACTCTTTTCTGAGCTGGACAAGCTCCAGTCAGACTAAGAGAAACCTTCTCAAGGCTTTTAAATAAGTGAAATCTAATTTGGCTTAGTCGAGATGAACCAAAAAGATTACAGAAGGAGAATGTTAGGCTCAATCGTGTGCTAGCACGATTTTCTTGATGACATCCAAATCAATTGATCTGAGTTAGCCTAATTGATGACATCTAGACCTAAACCCTTATTTGTATGATCCAGTTAGGTTTAGTTCCATATGATAATAGGATATGTCATGATCTCTATCATCGACAATCTCAAAACTCCTTTCAACGGACCAGAATTTTTTCGATTCCCATAATTAGAATGATCAATCATCAAGATCATTCTAATTGCTCCCAAAATCCACTAGTGATACCTAGCAGTATATGGTGGCAACCCATCAGAACTGAAAGTAAACCTCTTGGTATAGCTACATGTGTGATTGGGTTCTTTTATCTTAAGCTCCAATAGAATTAGGGTTAAGATAAACTCGTCAAACCCAACATTCATCATATGAATTAATCATTCGATTCAAGTCCAATGTGAAAATCTAATAGAAACTATTTCCGTCATCTTCACTCTACCATGGCCATGGGCTTATGGACTTGATTCTCATGATCATCATAGGGCTACTCCTCATCTACCGAGGTAGATAGATCCCTAATTGGTGCAATCCAATTCCTACAATGAACATGCTATAGCCAATATGCATCTCAAGGTTCCGAATGGCTAGGAGACCAAGTTATGGGATAGTCAAACTATAGCACCCTCAAGGTGAATTGTCTGATGCACCTCAAGTCAAAGAACTAGATAAACCACTATAGCATCAAGTCAGTCATCGATGAGTAGGTAGACTTTCTTATGACTATTCTAGGTGGTCACGCTCAGTGCCCTCATTCTCTAATGAGTACCTATACTCTTACTCTAGTATCTCCATACCATAGACTCAAGACTCATCACTCTAAGAAAGTGATCGTACACCAACGTTTCGGATCGATCACCATTCTCGTGATGATCCTACGGTTGGGAGTAGTTTATGAGTTAATTATGAAAATTCATGTCTTAAATTTTTAACTCTTCAAAATATGAATTGTTACTATCATTAACTCAAAGGATGTATCACTGACACTTTAAATACATACTATGATAGAAAATAATTTTTTTATTAATTTATAGTCAAAATTATAAAGTTGCCCCCATAAGTGTATTACAAGTGTCAACCAATCTGGCTTCTAGGCTACACATCTAACAAACTCCCACTTGACCTAAAGCCAATTGGCTACAATTGAAGTCCCACCTTCTCAAGGTGGGCTTCGATCTTCTACTGGCCAAAAGACTTTGTCAATGGATCTGTCGCATTGTCTGCGGAGTCGACTCTCTTGATCTCGACGTAACTCTTCTCGAGGTAATCGTGGATGAAGTGAAATTGCTGCTCGATATACTTAAATTTCTGGTGAGACCTCGGCTCCTTAGCAAGGGCTATGGTATCATTGTTGTCACAACTTAAAGAGATGGCATCACTTCAAGCTCTATAGTAAATTTTTGTACCAAAATGCCTCTTTTATAGCTTTGGACGTAGCGATGTACTCTACTTTCATGGTGAAATCTATTATCACGGTCTGTTTGGAATTCTTCCAGCTAACAGTACCACCATTGCACACAAATAAATTACTAGATGTTGACTTTTGATCATCTATGTCAGATATAAAGTTTGAGTCTGTACAATCCTATACCTGGAGTTCTCCATTACCAAAGATCAAGAACATATCCTTAATCCTTCTCAAGTACTTAAGGATACATTTCACAGAAGTCCAATGCTCTTCATCTAAATTCGATTGATACCTGCTCGTGACACTCATAGCATGGGCGATATCAGGTCATGTACATAGCATGGCATACATGAGGCTTCCTAGTGCTGAAGCATAAGAGATCTTGCTCATGCATTCAATCTCCTTAGGTGTGTTGGGATACATCTTCTTGGAGAGATGAATGCCATGTCTGAACCTTTTTAGCACCTCCTCTATGTACATCTTCTGTGAGAGATCCAGCATCTTCTTCGATCTATCCCTATAGAACTTAATTTTTAGAATAAAGGATGCCTCTCCTAGCTCTTTCATAGAGAATTCTTTAGACCACCACATTTTGACTATAGTTAACATGAAAATATCATTCCTAATTAGGAGGATGTCATCCATATATAGTACGAGGAAGACAACAGTACTCCCACTGATCTTTTTGAATACACATGGTTCCTCCTCATTTTTTATGAATCCAAATGATTTGATTACATCATTAAAATGAGCACTCTAGCTCCAAGATGCTTGCTCAAGTCCATATATGGATTTTTGCAGCTCGCAAATCTTGTGATCAGTATCACCGGATGTAAAACCTAGCAGCTGTTCCATATAGATATCTTCCTTAAGATATCCATTTAAGAATGTTGTTTTTACGTCCATCTGCCATATTTCATAATCAAAATAGACTGCAACAATAAGCAATGTGTGGATGGATTTAAGCAGGGCTATTAGCAAGAAGGTATTCTGATAGTTAATGCCGTTGCATTGACTATATCCTTTCACTACGAGCCTAGCTTTGAATGATTCTATATGTCCATCAACACCTATCTTTCTCTTATAGATCCATTTACATCCAATTGGTACTATACCTTCAGGTGGATCTACTAAGATCCAGACTTGGTTCGAGTGTATTGAGTCAATTTCTGACTTCATTGCCTCTAACCATTTCTTAGAGTCGATATCTGATGTCATCTTGTCATAAGTTTTGGGATCATCTCTATGAACCCCATTTTCTATGAGGAATATTTTCTCCACATCCTCTGAAATGGTACCTAAGTATCTTTCTGAAGGATAGAAAATTCTATCTAACCTATGAGGTGGAGGAGGTAGTGTTTGAGTTGGCTCAGACTGATTTGGTTCCTTAGGTTCCTTAGCTCGTTACTCATCGGAGACCTTCTCCTCGAGCCTGATTTGCCTTCTGATGCCACCATCTTGAATAAACTATTTTTCAAGAAAGATGGTATGTTGACTCACAATCACATTGTGGTCTTCCGAAAGATAGAAATAATATCATAATGACTCTTTAGGATATCTAATAAATCGAGCTCTAAAGGAGCTAGATTCTAACTTGTCCACCTGCTGTCTCTTGATGTGGGTCGGACAATTCTAAATTCTGAGGTGACTCAGACTTGATTTCTTACTACCATGTCATATCTCATGCAGTGCGGTAGGAATGATTTTAGAGAAAATTCTATTCAGTAAATATATAACGATCATTAGACAATATCCCCAAAAAAACTTAGGAAAGTCCATGAAGCTCATCATGGATCGGACCATATCTAATAGGATCCAATTTCTCCATTCTGAAATTCCATTGAATTGAGGCATTCCAAGTGGAGTCTACTATCAGACTATGCCATTATCTTTAAGATAGTCTAGGAATTTTCGACTAAAGTATTCTCCTCCTTAATCTGATTGAAGAACCTTAATGAATTTTCTAGTTTGCTTTTCTTCTTCGTGTCTGAATTCTTTGAACTTTTCAAAAGCTTCAGACTTGTGTCGCATTAAATACACATACCCATACCGAGATAGATCATCGATAAAGGTGATGAAGTAGATGTAGTTACCTCTAGCTGGCACATCAAATGGGCCACACACATTAGTATGAGCTAGGGTAAGTAGGTTTGTGGCCCTTTCTCCATATCCTACAAAAGAGAGCTTGGTCATTTTGTCATGAAAGCATGATTCATAAATCGAATATAACTCGAAAGTCAACGAACCCAATAGCCCAGATTTCTCTAATTTGTTAACCCTGTCCTCCACTATATGATTTAGCCTACGGTGCCATAGATACCTATCATTTAGACTATCCCTAGATCGTTTTAATCCTATGGCATTCACATTTTGCTCAATATTGAAAATAGAAACATCAATATGTAACTGATATAGATCATTTATAAGGAAATCACTTATAATTTTATTTCTTTCATAAAGAATATTATAATGATCCTTAAGAAAACTAATTACATAGCCTTCCTATGCTAAACATGAAATAGAAATCAAATTCTTGCTTGCTGCAGGCACATAAAAATAGTTTCTAAGAACTTAATCTAATCCTGATCGTAGTTGAAGAGGGTAGGTTTCCACAACCACAGCAGCAACTCTTGCTCCATTTTCGATGCATAGGATCATTTCTCCATCCCTTAGCCTCCTTCTCTCCTTAAGATCCTACATAGAAGTGCACAAATGAGCACTAGAACTAGAGTTAAGCACCCAACTAGATGCAGAAGAAACCATAAGGTTAGATTCTATAACGAGCATATCTCCAGAAGGACCTGCCTCCTTGTTCTTCAGACTGGCCAGGTATAAAGAGCGGTTCCACTTTTAATGGCCATCAGTGTTACAATGAAAATATTTTCTTTTATCGACGACCTTCTTCTTCGGCTCTCCCTTCTTCCTCTTCCCACCTTCAGTCTTCTGCTTTTTTATAGACTTCTTCTTCTTTCCAAAAGACTTTCTTTTGGAGGAAGTCTGCTCCACAGCAGGAACTAAGTCCTTTGAACCTTTCATAGAGAGCTTAGCAGTAACCAACATATTCATAAGCTCAGCCAGGGTATTTTGCTGTTTATACAAATGGTAGTTCATAATGAACTACCCATACGCATCAGTCAAAGACTGCAGAAGCATATCAATCATTAGATCTTAATCTAACTTGACATCGAGCTTCTCATGCTCTTCTAAGTTTCTAATTATCATCAGACAATGATCTTGGATCGAATGTCCATCACGTATCTGAGCCTTAAAAAGTCTCCTAGTGACTTGATATTTGGCTATGCGACTCTGTTCACCAAACAACTCTTATAGATGAGCCAACATTTGGTAGCTAGTCTTTATGTCTTCATGTTGGCACTGGAGCTCATCAGACATTTAGCCCAATATATAATACCTAATTTTATTATCATCATCCATCCACTTTTCTAGAGATGCTCTCTGATCAGCAGATGGATGGACTGGTAAAGTGAGAGAATCTTATTTCAACACATAAATCAACTTCTCAAAATCCAAAATAATTTTGAAGTTTCTGAGCTAACCCTTATAGTTGGGTCCGATCAGTCTATGGGTATCCAGGATATGGGCTAGTTAGTTGGACGTAGATATTTTTTTATAGAGAGTCAATATTTTTAGTTAGATTTTATAATTAGACTTAATCAATTTATTTAAAAATTTTATTTTTAAATAAATTTGACTCTCAGTATTTTCTCAAATTTCTACACTCCCTAGATAGAGATGCAAAAATCTTCATGGTCAATTGATTTCTAATGGATGGTGTGGTCCCACTGATTGGCTCACCATCTCAACTAATAGTTATTGATGATGGATCAATCAATAAGTGGACAACTCTTATCCAATGATTTTCTAATCATGGTGCATCCAATCCTGATCTCTAATGTTAGATATGTGTCCTAAAAGCTAGATTGACCGACACTTGTTAAATACTTTCTAGGAGCATTTTCATAATTTTGATTTAAAATTAGTTAAAAGATTATTTATTCTATCACATTGTATATGAAAGTGTTTGTGATACATCCATTGAGTTAATAGACATTATAACATATATTCTTAAGAGTTGAGAATTTAAGGTATGTGTTATCATAATTAATTCATAAACTGCTTCCGATCGTATGATCATCATAAGGATGGTGATCGATCTAAAAGATCGATGTACGATCGCTTTCTTAAGGTAGATGAGTCTTGAGTCTATGATATGGAGACATCAAAACAAGAGTATAGGTACTTATTGAGAATAAGGGCACTGAGCGTGACCACCTAGAGCAGTCATAAAGGAGTCTACCTACTCGTCGATCACTAGCTCGATGTTGCAGTCGTGTGTCTGGTTCTTTGATCTGAGCTGCATCAATAGTTTACCTTAAGGGTGTTATAGTTTGACTACACCATAACTTGATCTTTCAGTCATTCGGAATCCTGAGGTATATGTTGGCTATAACATGTTCATTATAGAAATTGGATCACACCAAGATGGGATCTATCAACCTTGGTAGAGGAGGAGTAGTCCTATGATGATCATAAGATCCAATCCTAAAACCCATGGCCATGGTAGTGTGAATATAATAGAAAGAAGTTTCTATTAGGATTTCACATCGAACTCGAATCGAATGATTCATTCATATGATGGGTGTTGGGTTTGACGAGTTCACCTTAACCCTATCCTATTGGAGCTCAAGATAGAAGAACCCAATCACACAGGTAGCTGTACCAAGAGGTTCGCTATTCAGTTTTGATGGATTGCCACCATATACTGCTAGATGTTACTGATGGATTTTAGGATCAATTAGAATTATCTTGATGATCGACGATTCTAATTGGATGAATTAGAAGAGTTCTAATCCATCGAAAGATATTTCGATGATGGAGATCATGACATGTCCCATTACCATATAGAACTAAACCTAACTAGGTTATACAAATAAGAGTTTGGGTCTGAATGTCATCAATTAAGCTAACCTTGTTTGATTAATTTGGATTAGAACCAAACAGGTTCAAGAAAATCATCCTAGCACACGATTGAGCCTAACATTCTCCTACTATAGTCTTTCTATTTCATCTCAATTGAGCCAAATTAGATTTGGCTCATCTGAGAGTCTTGTACAGGTTTGTCCTAGTCTGGTCAGAAAAGTATTTTCCTAACCTAATCAAGGCTTGTTCTAATCCATCGGATGGAAACAAGACAAGACCTGCTAATTTCCTATTTGGACAAGGCTCATCCAGAAACTCTACAGGAATTTATCTTGATCTGACTAGTCTTTATCATGGCCTGATCAAGGCTTGTTCTGAATCTCAAAAGATGGGAATAAGATAAGGGTTGTCTTTGCTAGATTAGGGCTTGTCCTAAAATCATGAGATGAAATTTGGACAAGCCTCTCCCAAAAATTCTGGATGAATTTTTCTTGATCTAATTGGACCTAGTCCTACCCTGATCAAGGCTTGCTCCAACTTGATGAGAATCTGCCTGAAATCCATTGGATGGGACTTCAAAATTGCTTGTCTTAAATCCCATGAGATAGAAATAAGATAAGGGTCAAAGGTTGACCTATATGCAGGAATTAAAGGATGAGGGGCGTGCGCCCCCTGCATGCCTCAGATGTTTATGTGAGGAATAAGGGGTGAACTCTCCCCTTGGCTGTGTGCCCATATGGATAGGGTGGAGGTGTCCCATTCAAATGGGATTTGAAAAGGTCAAATATACTTGGTGAGATCAAATATCTAGGAGATAAGGTGATTGCGCCATCCAAACATTATCTCTCCATCTCCATGTCAACTTTCTCTAAATTTTGTGCAACAAAATCAAAAAAATAAGAGGGTGGGGCATGGAGATCAGATATAGAGTCCTACATGTCACCTTTCACCTGGTCAAATTTATATGCGAAGAGACTCTTGACTAGGTCTATAAATAAGATCCTGCGCAAACTGTTTATGCATCGCAATTTCTCTATGGCAAAGCCCTACCAAAATCATTATCTTCATGCCTCCCTCATCTGATCCTCTTCCTCTTCTCCATGCCCAAGAGTTGGGCAAAACCTGCAAGCAAAGATAAAGTCTGTTTGGCGCTTAGTGAGAGATGATGGTGTTCGTGAGACGAACGCGCAACCTTCAGAGTTTGTTTTGAAGGCTCTATGGAAAGACATCAGATCTATTCTTTAGAGATCAGATCTAGAAGGAGGAGACTTTTAGATCTAGTCTAAGTAGATACCAGTAGAGGCCGAACGCAAGCATAGCTCAATTAGAACCTCAGATCAATCGTCAGATCATCACAACAGATAAATGGTTTACTAGATCAGGTGATATCAGTTATCATGATTTTATTTTATTTTTTATTTTAATTTTAGATCAATCTAATTAGATTTAAAAACTCTTAAATCTAATTAGATCATAAAAAATATTTTAAAATATTCTGCTGCAAATTTGATCCAATCAGATGCATCCTACAGTAGGAAAATCCAATTTTTTATTCAACTGGTATTAGAGCTAGGTTGCCTATTCTAGATCTATCTATGGATTTGATCTAAATTTTTTTTATATGATCTAATTATTTGATTTTCAGTTGTTACATAGGATTTAATCAGATCTAAAATCAAAAATTACATGTTTTTAAAATTATATATTTGATATATACATTGCATGTTCTAGTCTAGATCTGTAGTTTTACATCATGATAGTTTTCGAATATATTTTAGATTAGATCTGATTTAATTTTTTATAATTTAATCATTTAGATTTTAGATGTTACATTTGATGTAATTAGATCTGAAACATAAGATCTAATTTAAAATTTTGATATATGTGATATAGGAAACACATGCCTGGACTAGATCTCTAGTTTAATCTCATAGTCTAGATCATAAATTTTATGAAATATTTATTAATTTTTTTGAAGATTATATGATTAGATTAGTTTAATTTCAGATATTATATATGATATAATTAGATCTGAAAGCATGAGTTGCATTTAAAAATTTCATATGTATGACATATGCAATGCATGTCTAGACTAGTTCCATAGAACTATGCCATGAGTAGTCTAGATAAAAAAATTTTTATGATGAGATGATTTAAAATTTTAATTTTAGATATTAAATGTAATCAGATCCGAAACATAAATTTAAATATTAAATTTGATGCATGAGATATATGCAAAACATGTATAGATTAGATCTTAAATCATGTAATAGTTATATGCTTTAAATCTAATAGTTTTGTAGCATTGTTCATATTTCTGATAAAGGCATTCTCCTTGGCTGTCCGGTCATAAAAGTAAGATGTTAGGGTAGATCTAACAACTACAGAACATGGATCACCCGCCCAAGATGTAACACCCCATCCCTAAATTTTGGATGACGGTGCCATGCCCCCCCCCATTATCTAAAGGTTAAGGAGATTTCTAAACTTTAATTAAGCTGAACTTTAACATTCTTTAATAACCTACTTTCATATAAGCTGATCAAACCTGTTAATCTGCATCGCAAGCATTTCAACTAAACCTTTTTAATATACTAAAGAAACACTCCAATTTAACTTATCATTTCATAACCACCACTTAGTATTATACTTATAAAATTAAACTTTACACATTCATTTCCTTCATAAACCACTCCTTTAATACATATCATCTCAAAACAAGCTAAAATATACATATAAAACTATTTTTAGCTTTACTATCTTAGCTATACAATGCTTCTCAAAATACATCTATATACATGCTTCTATTACCAAAAATAAGTCCTCCACTATAGGTGTTGATGCACCAACCGATACGAACTTCTGAACTATGCTACTCCAAAACTGCAATAAGAAAGAGTGAGGGGTGAGACTTGGAGAAGTCTCAATGAGTGTATCCAACTATCAACAAGTAAAATAGGATGCTTATAATTCTTATAACATCATGTATAACTTGCTACTACTAAACTTCCAAATGTCATACCAACATAAATAAATCTTATAATAGCTTTCTTTTAAAATAAACACATATCTTTGCTTACCATTGATAACATCACAACGATATATCACCAGAGGATTTCTTACGAGCAACTGTACCACAACCGTATTCTCATATTACATTCACAGTCATATTCATACTCACATATGAGCAGTCCCATGACACTCTCTCATATGGAGCAAACGGCATACCACAGCATACATTACCATAATTGGACCCATCCCATGGGCCGCCTGCCTTCTCACCAGAAGGACAATACACTCCCATAGGATTCCTTATAAGCAGCCTACCTCCTCACCAGATGGATAACACACTCTCATAGGGTTTCTTATGAGCAGCCTACCTTCTCACTAGAAGGACAATACACTCTTATAGGATTTTTCATGAGCAGCCTGCCTTCTCTCTAGAAGGACAACACACTCTAATAAGTACTGCTTTTATTAAGAACAACACATTCTCATAGGATTTCTTATGAGCAGCCTATCTTATCACTGAAAGAACAACACACTCTCATAAGTATACCATCCCTATGAGCAGCCTGTCTCAGCATTATCGGAACAACACACTCTCTTAGGATTTACCCTTCCTATGAGCCGCCTGTCCAGGTTCACACAAACATCATCAATAAGCCTCATGGCACATAAGTAGAAAGCAACCTATCTCATTGATACGAATAAGCCCCATGGCATATAAGCAGAAATTAACCATACACAAGGTGCAACCACATAAGAGATCACTATGAAACATGTTTAAAATCACCGAGCATGCCTTTTTAAAACCACGTGCACATATACTTGCCATTTAAATACACAAAAGCAGAAAGGTGTCCACTAACCATTTCCTGCTTCAAGTTTCAAACCACATGTATATGAAATTAACAAAAGCTGCAGAGTATCATAAGAATATCCTGCTTTTCAAATAAATCTTTATACATAGCAAATATTTTGAAAACACCATGGATAGATGGAAATCCACTCACCTCTAGCCAACTATTATTTCACCTTGATACTTGATTTCCTCAAAGCACCCTTTGAGAACCTTCTCCCTTCCTCAATTGATTAAGCACCTACTGTTCTAAAAACAGATTTTCTGCCTCTTTAAAAATAGCTACTTTCTTCTTCAATTCAAGTTACCCCGGAACCACTTCTTTCTAACTAAATTCTCTTTGATGGCTAACTGATAAGAGAGCTCTCTCTATTTTCTTCTCCTCTCTGTCCTCTCTGAAGAACGTGGATAATTCCATACCAACAAAAGAATTGATGGCTTTGTGGTTTGGAAAAACATAAACTATGATAAACCTTGCTAGGTGTCACATCCAAGATTTTCCACCCAATTTTAGTCGTAACAGGTGTTGCCTAGATGAATTTCCAACTATTTCTTTATATAACCCAGCTACTAAGTCATCCCATGAGAAATGATTTAAAATTCACAACTTAAAACACTGTTGGTTTATAACTACTCCCAAGATTTTCTGCAAACTGAGATGTCTCGCTTTCAGGTCGAGACCTCTCGACACAACCGAGACCTCTCTATTCAAAATTGAGAAGTCTCGCTCTTAGGGAAGATAGAAATGGATTTCTGTTGCCTAAAATTGAGTCCTCTCGAGTTCAGGTCGAGACCTCTCAAACCCTAGAGTTTCTAAAATTTTTATTTTGATACTCTTTTCATAGCTTTATTCTTAATTTATTTTATTCTTCATTAACTTTAAAACATAAATGTAAATAACGAACACCCCCCTATTTGGATCCAACAAAAAATATCAAAAAAATCAAAATCCTTAAGAATAAGAATCCAAAATTTGGGTTCTAGTTTAAATTTTTCGAAATTCAAAACTTTTAAAACTTTCTTCCTTCAGAATGATTAGATTCAAGGATCTCAACATTCATTAAAAATCACTCTATGACTTACCAACATCTAAAGATTAATTATCAGGACTTTTTAATCCAAAAAAATACATATTTTTTATAGTCCCCATACAAGTGCTAGCTCTCAGTCTTAGAAAATTTTTAGGACTCAAAATGATAGATGGTCATAATTTATGCTTAAATAGCTCAAATACATAATAAATAAATTATCATGCCATACATACATGAACACAAATATTTAATTTACTATTTTGCTAGCCTGGGATGTTACACAAGATCATCTATAGGAGATATGGCACCATCTGTTGCTATGGAAAGATAGAAGAAGACAAACAAACACAACCATATACGTGGTTCGGCCCAAGTGCCTACATCCATGGAATATGCAATGCTTCACTATCGAGAAAGAACAACAAAGGAGATACAATCTCAACTCACCAACCATCTCTCTCAATCTAGAAGCACTCACCCATAAAATGCTCATAAAGTAATCCCAAGAAGATCCCCCGCACAGATCTACCAATCCAGGGTCCTTGACATCCCTGAAAACTCCGTGATCCTCTCAGCCTCTACATCAAGCTCCAGCCTTTGTCCCAAGGAAACCCCACTATTCTAGGACACTCCCAACTTTCTTGATGATCTTGGCGCATACCGAGACCCCTGGCTCTTCTTGAGACCTGATGCACGATCTCCCCAAGAAGCCCCTGGCACTCTATGCTGGGATACTCTCCTAGGTTGCTGCATCATCGAGCCTCTCTCAGCTCTCATGCCGCCTAAGAGGTTTTTTCGAGACTCACCAACTCCTTAGGTCATCAGGCCTTCTTATAAGCCCTAATCAATCCAATAGCCATTCGATCAGCTCCCGCATGCTTTCCTGACCGCTAGATAGCACAACAACTCCATAGACCCCATGAATAGATTTGGTCCATGAGTTACAAACTAAAGACCTTATGAAAAGGCTTTCACACATGTGCCTGTGCATATTGTTCATCCATGCTATTCATGTTCATCAAGCCAACTCGATCCATAGTTGGGCCGGCTCGACTACGTCTCACCTGAGCATAGCTTTCTATTTGCCTGAGATAGCCAGCTCAGATATGGCTACGTACCCAAGCCAGCCCAATAGTATGTTGGCTGATCCTTTTTCTGTGGCTCCTAAATCTCGTTCTTGGCTTATCATGGATCGAATCTCGAGGTGCTAGATTTCAACATTCTCCACCTCGACTTGATATTTGACCCCACCTCAAATCTGAGAGATTCCTGTATGATATTGCCCCCATATCCTGGGGCTACCACCTGCTACTCATGGATCGACAAACATGAGAGTCGAGGAAGGCCACTTGATCCTAAACTGAGTCTCATGCTCGATTCATCTCCACTAGGAGCTCCACCTCACATTGAGCTCCACCTGGCTTCTTCTTGTACATGAGAGCATCCATCTTGATTGTGCCCTTCTTCTAACTTGATCACCATCACAGCAACACCTGGTATAACTTGACTCCTCCTAGCTCTGATACCACTATTAGGGTGGATTCGATAATTACGAAACATGGATCACCCATCCATGATCACCTATAGGAGATATGGCACCATCTATTGCTATGGAAAGATAGAAGAAGATAAATGAACTTAACCATATGCGTGGTTTGGCCCAAGTGCTTATATCCATAAGACATGCAATGCTTCACTATCGAGAAAGAATAATAGAGGTGATACAATCCCAACTCACCAGCCATCTCTCTCAATCCAAAAGCACTCACCCATACAATGCTTTTAAAATAATCCCAAGAAGATCCCCCACACAGATCTACCAGTCCAGGGTCCTCGACATCCTTGGACACTCTATGATCCTCTCAGCCTCTACATCAAGCCCCAGCCTTTGTTCCTAGGCAACCCTACCATTCCAGGACACTCCTGGCATCCTTGATGATCTTGGCACATACCGAGACCCCTGACTCTCCCTGAGATCTAGTGCACGATCTCACTGAGAAGCCCCTGACAATCTATGCTAAGATACTCTCCTCGACTGCTGCACCACCGAGCCTCTCTCAGCCCCCATGCCTCTAGGAAGGTACTACTACAATACTCCAACGTTCTCTGTCTTGTTTCTACACCACCTAAGAGATTTTCTCTAGACTCGCCAACTCCTTAGGTCTTCAGGCCTTCTTATAAGCCCTAATCAATCCAATAGCCATCCGATCAGCTTTCGCATGCTCTCCTAGCTGCTAGATAGCACAACAGCTCCATAGATCTCATGAATAGATCTGGTCCATGAGTTACGAACTGAAGACCCCATGAAAAGGCTTCTGCATGCATGCTCGTGCATGCTGTTCATCCATGCTATTCGCATCCATTGAGCTGGCTCGATCTACAGTCGAGCCGACTCAACTGCGTCTCACCCGAGCATAGCTTTCTATCTGCCTGAGACAGTCGGCTTGGATACGGGCTAGGCCAACTCGATCATAAATCAAGTTGGCTTGGCTGCATACCCAAGCCAACCTGATTATATGTTGGTTGATCATTTTTTCGTGACTTTTGAATCTCGTTCTTAGCTTATCGTGGATCGAATCTTGAGGTACCAGATTTCAACATAAGAAGAGTTTAAAGGCCCTCTCTTTTCATTCAATTGGGTGCTCTTATGGCGTGTAGGGGTGCTGCATGTTTGTTCTTAATCAAAAATTAAAATTTACATTTCTGCAAAACCCTAGATCCTAAAATCCTAAAATTTTTTATACATATTTTATTTTTTGAACCCTTGGACTTAATTAAGAATTAAGTTTATGAAATTAATTAGGACTAAAGGTTATAAATTTTTAGATTAAAACACATTCATAAAACATGGGTTCAGGTATGGGTAGCTTAATTAGGTCAAGCAATTGATCAAACCAAATCAAGAGTTGGTTAGGTAGGATCAAGAGTGCTTAGAATTGACCATCCAATAGTTGTAAGTCTTGGTCAAGGTCAACTTACAGTCATGTGGTCGATCAAGTTAAGACCTAATTTGGCTCAGTGGTTCAAGCCTAGATTGTAGGCTAACCCGATCAATTCTGGTCAAACAAGTCGGTGTCTAAGGTAAGTATGGCAGATATGACTAATGATTTTTAATTAGAAGCTACTCGACTTGAATGTATTCATGGCGAGTTCATGGCATATTCCTTCCACTGATCTCACTTATTTGGTCGATTGGGTCGACCCAATTCTGGTTTGAGGTGGTTAATGATTCGAGCTAACCCATGCCATTAAGTTAGTCATAATTATTATGACTAGTCGAGTCTAAGAGACCAAATCAAATCCTTCTAGAAAAATATTAAGTCTTAGGTCTTCCACCATTGTAGATATGCGGACCCTTTCTAGGATTGATTATTCTTGATTGGGTACAATAGTTCAGTTGCATCGGGAAGACGTGACCACGTCTATTAGACATTGGATGCTACGGATTAGAGGATGGGTTGGACTCAATATTTCGAATATAGTAAGGATCCTAATAAGGAATCCAGTTCATGCAAATGGTGGGTCTGACTTAACTAAAGAGTGGAGCAATATTTCAAACATGGTGAGCTTCATGAATTAGAGACCAGGTATGGGTGCACCATGATTAGAGAATCATTGGACAAGAGTTGTCCACTCATTGGCTGACCCATCCCCAATAACTGTTAGATGAGGTAGTGAGCTAGTCGATGGGGCTGCACCACCCACTAAAAGTTTTTGATCATGGAGATTTTTGCATCTCTACCAAGAAAGTGTAGGGATCCAAAAAAATAGTGGGAGCCTAATTTGTTTAAAAATGAAACCTCTAAACAAATTGGTCAAGTCAAATTATAAGTCTAACTAAAAACTTTGACTCTCTATAGGAATATATCTGCATCAAACCCCCTAGCCTGAATCCTAGATACCCATAAGTTGATTGGACCAAATTACAAGGATTGGCTAAGAAATTTTAAAATTATTTTGGATTTGAAAAAGCTGACCTATGTATTGGACCAGGACCTCCTTTTTATCAGCCCGTCCGACTACTGATCAGAGAACATCTCATAAGAAATGGTCTAACGATCATAACAAAGCAAGGTGCCATATGTTGGGCTCAATGTTAGATGAATTACAGCACCAACATGAAGACATTAGAACTGCTCGCCAAATATCGGTGCACCTACAAGAGTTGTTCGGTGAATAGAGTCATGCAGTACATTATCAAGTTCCGAAGAGACTTTTTAAGGCGCAAATGCATGATGGGCAGTTGGTCCAAGATTATTGCTTGGCAATGATCAAGAACTTAAAGAGCTTGAGAAGCTCAGAGTCTTGATGGATAAGAAACTGTAGATTGATGTGATCCTATAGTGCTTGACTGATTCATATGGTCAGTTTATCATAAACTTTCAAATGAATAAACTCTAGTGCACCTTGGTCGAGTTAATGAATATGTTGGTTAATACTGAGCAGACTTTGAAGGGTTCAAAAGGCTCAATTCTGGCTATGGATCAATCTTCTTCTAAGAGAAAGTCTTTTGGACCGAAGAAGAAGTCTACGAAGAAGCAGCAAATAAGAAGGGGAAAAGAAGGGCAATCTAAAGAACAAGAAAGCCACGGAGAGGGAAATGTATTTTCCACTATAACTCCGATGGTCACTAGAAGTGAAACTGCCTTGCATACGTAGCCAACCTAAAGAACAAGAAGAAAGGTGGACCAAAATAGTCTAGAGATAGTATTAATGAAAGGTACCTATGGCAGCTTAGGCTAGGTCATATAGTTGAAGACAGGATTAATAAATTGGAGAAATCCGAACTAATGAGTCCGTTGACTTACGAGTCATATCCAATTTGTGTGTTATGCCTTCAAGGCAAAATGACCGAGCTTTTCTTTATAGGACACATGAAAAGGGCCACAGACCTACTTGCCCTGTTATAAATAAATATGTGCAGCTCATTCGATGTGCTAGCCAGAGGCAACTTTATCTACTTCATTATCTTTACTGATGATCTATCTCGATAAGGGTATGTGTACCTAATGCGACACAAGTCTAAATCTTTGAAAAGTTTAAAAAATTTAGACATGAAGTGGAAAGATAAACTGGAAAGCCTATTAAGGTTCTTCGATCAGATCGAGGAGGTGAATACTTTAGTCAAAAATTTCTGGACTATCTCAAGGATAATGTTATAGTCTTATAATGGACTCCGCCTGGAATGCCTCAACTTAATGGGTTTTCATAATAGAGAAAATGGATCCTATTAGATATGGTCTATCCATGATGAGCTTCATAGATCTTTTTGAGTTTCTTTAGGGATAGTTTAATAGGGTTCCATCTAAAACCATTCCTACCACATCGTATGAGATATGAAATGGTAAGAAGCCAAGTCTGAGTCATCTCAGAATTAGGATTGTCTGACGGTGGATAGGTTAGAGTCTAGGTCCCTTAAAGCTTTGTTTATTGAATATCCTAAAGAGTTATTAGGATATTACTTCTATCTTCCAGAAGACCATAACATGATTATAGGTTGACACACCATTTTTCTTGAAAAATAGTTTGTTCAAGATGGTGGCATCGAAAGATAGATTAGGTTCGAGGAGATTGTCTCCAAAGAGCAAAGAGCAAAGAGCCAAGGAACCTGAGGAACCCAGTTAGTCTAAGCCGATCCACAATTCACTACCTCCTCCACCTCGTAGGTCAAATAGGATTTTTCGTCCTCTTGAAGGTACTTAGGAACTATTTTAGAGGATGTAGAGAAAATATTTCTTACAGAAAATATGTTCATGGTGATGATCCCAGAATCTATGATGAGGCGATATCAGATATCGACTCTGAGAATTGATTAGAGGCAATGAAGTCAAAGATTGACTTGATGCACTCGAACCAAATCTAGGTCTTGGTAGATCCACCTAAAAGTATAGTACCTATTGGGTGAATGTATCTTCAAGAGAAAGATAGGTGTAGATGGGAATATAGAGACATTCAAGGCTAGGCTAGTGGCAAAAGGATATCAGGATACCTTCTCGTTAGTGGCCATCCATCCACACATTATTTGCCATTGCAGTATATTTCAATTAAGAAATATGGCAGATGGATGTGATAATGAAGTTCATAAATGGATATCATGAGAAAGATATTTATATGAAACAACCATTTGTTTTCACATCCAGTGATGGTGATCACAAAGATCTACAAGCTATAAAGGTCCATCTATGAACTCAAGCAAGTATCTCAGAGTTGGAATGCTTGATGTAATCAAATCGTTCAATTTCATTAAGAATGAGGAGAAATTTAGTGTGTTAAAGAAGGTTAGTGGGAGCATTGTTGTCTTCCTCATATTGTACATGGATGACATCCTTCTGATTAGGAATGATATTTCTATGCTGACATCGATCGAAGTATATGGTGATCTAAGAAATTTTCTATGAAAGACCTAGGTAAGGCATCCTTTATTTAGGGTTTTTAAGGTCTATAGGGATAGACTGAAGAGGATGCTGGGTTTCTCATATAGAGGAGGTGTTAAAAAGGTTCAACATGGTGAACTCTAGATCCAGGGATATGCTGACTCAGACTTTATATCTAACATAGATGATCGAAAGTCGACATCTAAAAGTTTATTCCTATGAAATGGTGGTACTGTAAGTTGAAAGAGTTTCAAGAAGATAGTTCCACCTTATCTACGATTACCTCGAGAAGAAACACATCGAGGTTAAGAGAGTCAACACTGCAAACAATGTGGTTGACCCACTGACAAAGCCTTTAGGCAAGCTAAAGATTTAAGCCCACCTTGACAAGATGGGACTTAGATTTGTAGTCAATTGGCTTTAGGTCAGTGGGAGTTCGTAGATGTGTGCTCTAGAAGCCAGATTGGTCTACACTTGTTAAATACTTTCAGGGATATTTTTATAATTTTGACTTAAAATTAATTAAAGAATTATTTATTCTATCATATTGTGTATTTAAGTT
The DNA here is from genome assembly GCA_006176705.1 of Cocos nucifera. Taxonomy (NCBI): domain Eukaryota; kingdom Viridiplantae; phylum Streptophyta; class Magnoliopsida; order Arecales; family Arecaceae; genus Cocos; species Cocos nucifera. The sequence continues at coordinate 72,031 of QRFJ01006669.1, forward strand.
TCTATGATACATCCATTGAGTTAATAGGCATGATAACACATATTCTCAAGAGTTAAGAATTTTAGGCATGTGTTATCATAATTAATTCATAAACTGCTTCTGATCTTAGGATCATCATAAGGATGGTGATCAATCCAGAAGATCGATGTATGATCGCTTTCTTAGGATAGATGAGTCTTGAGTCTATGGTATGGAGACACCGGAGCAAGAGTACAGATACTTATTGAGAACAAGGGTACTGAGCGTGACCACCGTGAGCAGTCATAAGAAAGTCTACCTATTCGTCGATGACTAGATCAATGCTGCAGTCGTGTGTCTTGTTCTTTGATTTGAGTTGCATCGGTAGTTTATCTTGAGGGTGTTATAGTTTGACTACACCATAACTCGGTCTCCTAGCTATTTGAAAATCGGAGGTACATTTAGATATAGCATGTTCATTATAGGAATTGGATCGCACCAAGATGGGATCTATCAACCTCGATAGAGGAAGAGTAGTCCTATGATGATCATAAGATTGAGTCCTAAAATCTATGGCCATGGTAGTGTGAATATAATAAAAAGAAGTTTCTATTAGGGTTTAACATCGGACTCGAATCGAATGATTCATTCATATGATGGATGTCGGGTTTGATGAGTTCACCTTAACCTTAATCCCATCAGGGCTCATGATAGAAGAACCCAATTACATAGGTAGCTGCACTGAGAGGTTCGCTATTCGATTCTGATGGGTTGCCACCATATACTACTAGGTGTCGCTGGTGGATTTTGGGATCAATTAGAATTGTCTTGATGATCAACGATTCTAATTGGGTGAATCGGAAGAGTTTTGGTCCGTCGAAAGATATTTCAATGATGTCGATGATGGAGATCAGGACATGTCCCATTACCATATAGAAGTGAACCTAACTATGTCACACAAACAAGGCTTTGGATTTGGATGTCATCAATTGAGGTAATCTAGTTCAATTGATTTGGATTAGATCCAATTAGATTCAAGAAAATCTTGCACACGATTGAGCCAAACATTCTCCTTCTATAGTCTTTCTAGTTCATCTCAACTGAGCCAAATTAGATTTGGCTCATCTGGAAGCCTTGTATGGATTTGTCCTAGTCTGACTAAAACTTGTCTAGATTAGAAAAGTATTATCCTAAGCTAATCTAGGCTTGTCCTAATCCATCGGATGGAGACAAGATAAGATCTGTTAATTTCTAGAACTATTTGGTTAAGGCTCATCCAAAAAATCAGTAGGAATTTATCTTGATCTTACTAAACTTTATTCTGGTCTGATCAAGGCTTGTCCTAAATCCCATAAGATGGGAACAAGACAAGGGTTGTCCTTGCCAGATTAGGGCTTGTTCTAAAATCATGAGATGAAATTTGGACAAGCCTCTCCCGAAAATTCTGGATGGATTTTTTTTTTATCTGATTGGACCTAGTCCTAGCTTGATCAAGGCTTGTTCTAACTTGATGAGGACCTGCCTGAAATCTATTGGATGGGACTTGAAACATACTTGTCTTAAATCCCATGAGATTGGAATAAGACAAGGGTCAAAGGTTGACCTGTATGTAGAAATTGAAGGATAAGGGGCGTGCGCCCCCTGCATGCCCCAAATGTTTACGTGACAAATAAGGGGTGCACTTCCTCCTTAGTCTTGTGCCACATATGGATAGGGTGGAGGTGTCCCATTCAAATGGGATTTGAATGGGTCAAATATACTTGATGAGATCAAATATCTAGGAGATAAATTGATTGCGCCATCCAAACTTTATCTCTCCATCTCCATGCCAACTTTCTTTGAATTTTGTGTGACAAAATTAGAAAAATAAGAGGGTGGGGCATGGAGATCAGATATAGAGTCCTTCTACATGTCACCTTTAAACTGGTCAAAGTTATATGCGAAGGGACTCTTGACTAGGTCTATAAATAAGACACCGCGCAAACTGTTTATGCACCATGATTTCTTTACAGCAAAATCCTATCAAAATCTTCATCTCCACACCTCCCTTATCTGATCCTCTCCCTCTTCTCCATGCCCAGGAGTTGGGCAAAACCTTCGAGCAAAGATCAAGTCCCGTTGGTGCGAAGATCAGCAAGAGACAATGGTGTTCGTGAGACGAACGCGCAGCCTTCGGAGTTCATTTTGAAGGCTCTACGGGAAGACACTAGATCTGATCTTTGGAGATCAGATCTGAAAGGAGGAGACTTCTAGATCTAGCTTGAGTGGATACTGGTAGAGGCTGAGTATGTGTGCGGCTCAATCACAACCCCAGATCAGTTGCCAGATCATCATAATGGGTAAACAGTTTACCTGATTAGGTGATATCAGATATCATGATTTTATTTTATTTTTTATTTTAATTATATATCAATATAATCAGATCTGAGAACTCTCAGATATGATCAGATCATGAAAAATATTTTAAAATATTCAACTACAAATATGATCCGATCAGATGCATCCTGTGGTAGGAAAACCCAGATTTTTCTTCATCGAATTCATGAATCTCACTGTGTTCGGAATATTGATCCACTGCTTAGTTAAGTTGGATCCACCATTTGCATGAATTGGATTCCTGATTGGTTCTCTCACTGTATCTGAAATATTGAGCCCAACCCATCCTCCAACCCATAGCATCCAATGCCTAATAGATGTTGTTGGGGATAAACCCATTCCCACCGAAGTTCAACTGGATATCAAGTCTCAGGGTGATCTCATCCGATAGCAGCATCCATGGTGGAACATTGATTGGAAAAGGTGGCTAAGTTCATCCATGATGAGTAGCTACTCCCCTATTAGTGAACTCCCATTGGACGAACTTGAACAATGAAAGTAGCTGCTTTAGCAGTTGAAGCGCTGAGCAATCTAGCCTGACCAGCTTGGAGGCTAGCTAAACTCCTTTCCGACTGGATCTCCCTCAGATTAGGTGAACTTCTATGCTTTATTATAAGAGCCGAACCTCTCCTCCTCCTAGACTTTTCCTCAAGCTGGACTTCGCCTATAGTCGAACTCCTCCCAAACTTCTTCTCTAGCTGGACTTCTTCTACGGTCGAACTCCTTCCGAACTTCTCTTCCAATCGGACTTCACTTACAGTCGAACTTCTTTCAGACTTCTCCTCTAGCCGGACTTCTCCTATGATCGAACTCCTTCCAGACTTCTCCAATGGTCGAACTCCTCCCAGACTTCTTCGTTAATTGAACTCCTTCTAGACTTCTCCTATAGTTGGACTCCTCCAGCAGGACTTTGCCTATAGTCGAACTCCTCCTGGATTTTTCCTCCAACCGAACTTCTCCTATGGTCGAACTCCTTCCGAACTTCTACGATCAAACTCCTCCCAGACTTTTCTACTAATCAAACTCCTTCCGAACTTCTTCCATAGTCAGACTTCTCCTATGGTCGAACTCCTTACAGACTTTTCCGCCAATCAAACTTCTTCCAGACTTCTCCCATAATCAAACTCCTCCCAAACTTCTCCTATGGTTGGACTCCTATCGGACTTCTCCTTCTAGTTGCCTAAAGGGCTTTGCTCGATTGAGCTTCTCTTAGATTCTCTCAGTGAGATTCCATCCAGACTTCTTCCAGCAGCCCAAAAGAACCTCGGCGTACGCCCTCAATATAGCAAACAACAGCCTACGCATAGTCAACCTCGATAACCTCCGAACTCCTCTAGAACAATGGTAGCTAGGAACTCTTCATCATCTATAGCCACCCCATCCAAACTTCAGCTACTAGATCCCAACAGACTGGCACGTCGCAACAACAAACACTACCCTCCATAACAAACTCCACGTGGCCCTGAATGGTGCACTACCAAATGATTACGGTTGTCACTATCAGCTTGTTATAGGTTTCGACTATATAAGAGATCCTCCAGATATGCTTCCTTCTCTAAGCTCTCATTTTTTTCTCAAAATTTTGCTAAAATCTTCTCTGAGTACTCCATTTCTGTTGGCTAAAAGAGCTGACTTGATCATCGGAGGATCTTGTCGGAGCCACCAACCCCGACTCCAAATGAGACTTATTTTGTAGGTGACTGGCGGCGACCTCATCTTCTCTGACTCCAGCCTCAAATCTGACATCAACCAAATTTTGTACTAATAGAATTGATGCTAAAGGAAGGATCCACTCTCTCTTAAGGTTCTCTTATTCTTAAAGGAGTACTCAGCAGAGATCTTTCCTCTCTTCCTTCAGAGTTCTTCTACTCGGGAAGGATGCCTCCCAGGAAGCCTTCCACTTGGTGGTCAACTGCCTCTGTGGCCAAATCTCATCCAGATCTGCCCGCCCCTTTCTCATCCCCACCATCTCAGGCTCTACTAGCAGCAATGGTGGATGCAGAGCAATTCAACCTACTGGTCCAGCAGGTTGTGGCCTCACTGAAGCAGTGTAGGCCATGCAGTAATAGTAGCCTCCGGTGCCGGTCCAGCTAAAACAGACTTCATCAGAAGCCTAGGATCCAGTCTAGGGATGACTGACTTAGGCCAGTCGACTAGTAACTTCCAAAAAAGGAAACTAGAGGGCAGAGAGAACCTACTCCGATCATGACTCAACCCTTGGGTCAACTTTGCCCCCATTCAGTCAAAAGACTTTAGAGGTCCACAACCATGAGGATCTCTTGGATCGAAAGCTATAGAAAATAAGTCGATGGATTGAGGAACTCCATCGCACTCCCTCTTCTCATGGTAATGACATCTACATTAACCCTCCTTTCTCTCAGCTAATCATGTAGGAACCCATCCCACCGAACTTCAAGCTCCCCCAATTTGAGAGCTATGATGGGACTACTGATCTAGTTGACCACTTGCAGGCCTTCCAGACCATGATGCTGCTCCATGGTGCATCAGATGCCATTCTATGCCAAGTTTTTCCATTCATTTTGAAGGGAGCGGTGAGGAACTGGTACTCGACCCTCAACTTAGGTACTATCTTTTCTTTTGATCAGATAAGCCAGTAGTTTATGGCTCACTTTGTCAGCAACCAATGTCTCCGATGAGGTTCAGACTCCCTCATCAACATCAAGCAAAAGGAAGGAGAGTCCATCTGGGCCTACGTCACTCGATTCAATGCCGCTGCTTTGGAGGTCCGAAACCTAGACCAATTTATTGCAATGGCCGCACTGAAGGGTGGCCTTCAGAAGAATGATTTGCTGTTCTTTCTAAAGAAGAAGTACTATAGGGATTTTATTGATATGATAGCTCGGGCTGAAGGTTATGCTCGAGTAGAAGAGGCCTTCAATGTCAAGGATACTGAAGTCACTGAAGAGCAGCAAGCAGGCGAGTCAAGTATGCCCGCTGCTGAAGAAAAGCCGAGTGAAGCTTGGTCGTGCTTCCAAACCCTCCTTAAGTGCAAGCAGGCCCAAACTCCTCCCCGGGCTCGGAGGCAAAGAAGCCCTAACAGAAGGGCATGGCGGAGCTCCCCCCTTCGAAGGTTTCACAACTATGCTCCTCTCAATGCTCCAAAAATCTAGATTCTAATGGAGATCAAGGAGCAGTTGTCGAGGTTGGAGAGGATGCGCACTTATCTTGGCAAACACAATCCTAACAAATACTATCTCTATGGTCACGATACTAAAAAATATATTCAGCTCCAAGACAAGATCGAGGAGCTCATCAGGTGAGGTAGACTTGGCTGATTCCTACAACGATAATCCAAAGGATGGGAGGATCGATCGAGGGCACTCCCACTGCCAGAACCACCAAGGATAAAGGAGTAGCAAGGAGATCAGCCCCAACTCAGCATCATCAACACCATCTCTAAGAGACTTCGATGAGGGAAGGCTAGTGGATCAGTCAAACCTACAAAAAGGTGGAGAACTAAGGAGCCCATAGCTTTAATTGACGAAGATGCACTAGGAGTTCAGTTTCCGCACAATGATGCGGTTGTAATCTCTTTAAAAATTGTTGACTATGATGTACGCTGTATTTTAGTAGATAATGGAAGCTCTACTGATGTCTTATTTTATGATGCTTTCTCTAAAATGTCCTTACCTAATAACCACCTGGGGCCTATGAATTCTCCATTGGTGGGCTTTACTAGCGATGTTATGCCAGTTGAAGGAATAATAACTCTGATTGTGGCTACAGGGCAATACCCAAAGCGGGCAAGAGCATAGGTCAACTTTTTGGTTGTAAAAGCTTCATCTACCTACAATGCTATTCTTGGACGATCTAGTCTAAACGCACTTTGAGCCACGGTGTTAACCTACCATTAGAAAGTGAAGTTTTTGACAAGCTATGAAATCAGAGAGATCAGACTTTGGCAAGGCACTGCTACTCGATCACCTTACAAAAAAGTGGCCAATCTGACCCCTACCCGATTGACGGACTGGATGTTCGCGACAACCTTACTGAGGAGCGGGGCGAACCCATGAAGGATCTTATACCCATCCCCCTAAATGATGAGAATGTGAAGCACATAGTGCAGATCGACTCCAGTTTGGGGAAAGAAATTTGGGAGCAACTTATTGCCTTCTTACGAAAGAATGCTGATGTCTTCGCTTGGGTCTCAGCAGATATGCCAGAAATTAATGCCAAGGTCATGGAACATCGGTTAGCAGTTGATCCCAAGTATAGGCTAATAAAAGAAAAAGTTTGGGGCCAAACACCGAAAAGAAAGAAGGCAATAGTAGAAGAAGTAGATAAGCTTCTCAAAGCTGGATTCATCTAAAAAATGAATTATCCAAGTTGGGTCTCCAACGTGGTCCTAGTTAAGAAGACCAATAGCAAGTAAAGAATGTGCATAGACTTTAAAAAGCTGAATAAGGCCTATCCAAAGGATAGCTATCACCTATCTAGAATTGATCAACTAGTGGATGCAACCTTGGGCCATGAGCTCCTCACCTTCATAGATGCCTTCTTCAGCTACAACCAAATCTGGATGGCATCAAAAGATAAAGAGAAAACTACTTTTATTACTGACCATGGTCTTTATTGTTATAGGATTATGTTCTTTGCACTTAAAAATATAGGCATAACTAATCAGTGTCTGATCAATAAAATCTTCAAGGAGCAGATCGGCTGCAACATGGAGGTCTATGTGGATAATATGCTGGTCAAGAGTCGAACTTTAACCAATCATGTTGCTGACCATAAAGAAACCTTTAATGCCCTCCAAAGGTATAATATGAAGTTGAACCCAACCAAATGCACCTTCAAAATAACCTTAGAAAAGTTTTTGAGGTTCATGGTCTCAAGGTGGAGGATCGAAGCCAATCTAGAGAAGATTCGAGCAATCCAGGAGATGACCGCCAAAATCAATAAAAAAAGTTCAGCACTTGATTGAGAATGTGACATTGTTAAATTGCTTTGTCTTGAACTTGGTTGAGTGGTGTATGCCCTTCTTCTAGGTTCTCAAGCGATAGAAGAACTTCTGCTAGATGGCAAAATACCAACAGGCATTTAAAGAACTCAAGAGCTACCTCCATTCGCCCCCACTGTTAGCAAAGTCCGAGCCTAGAGAAGAATTATTTTTGTATCTAGCGGTCTACCTTGCATCCCTAGCAGTAGTCCTGATCAAGGAGGAGGTAAAAGTGCAACGATCGGTCTATTATATAAGCCGAGTCCTGAGGGATGCAAAGATCAGGTATACTAAATTGAAAAAATTAACTTACGTTCTTCTGATTGCAGCTAGGAGACTTTGGCCCTACTTCCAGGGGCATACTATAACACTCCTCACTGATCAACCAATCAAGGTAGTTCTTCATCGAATAGATGCCTCTGAAAGAATTGTAAAGTGGATAATTGAGCTGACAGAGTTCAACATCAACTATCAACCTCAACCATCAATCAAAGCTCAGATACTAGCCTACTTTATAGTTGAGTGCATGATCGCAGATGATGTCGAACCTAAGCAAAATGAAGCCAACATTCCATGGTTGCAATCGGGCTCCCTCGAAGAAAGAGCTGACTTTCTTGAAGGATTCTGGGCCCTATATATGGATGGCTCTTCCAATGCTTTCGGTACAGGAGCTGGACTAATCCTAGTCAACCTTGAAGGAGTTATCATCGAATATGCACTACGCTTTAAATTTTTTGCAACAAATAATGGGACAGAATATGAAGCTTTGATAGCAGGCTAAAAATTGCCAAGGAATTAGAAGCGGATCAACTCCAAGCTTATAGTGATTCGCAACTGGTAGTAGGACAAGTCAGTGGCAGATATGAAGCTCGGGAGGAAAGTATGATATAGTATCTTGAGAAAGTAAAGAGCTTGACCTCAACCTTCAGCAGCTTTGGCATTCAGCAAATTCCAAGGGTAGAGAACACCAGAGTCAACCTCCCATCCAAGTTGGCCACATTTGCCCCCAACGAACTTCCTAGAGAAGTATACTTTGAAGTATTGAAATGCCTAAATACGGAAGAGATGCAGTCCATAATGCAGATTGATTAGGAGTGATGCATGCTAATCTATATCTATGGCAAGTGCATCAGTCGATCAAGTAATAAAGTAAATGAGTAGAGTATCATCCCTAGAGGATTAGAAAATAAGTACTAAAAAGCTCTTTCCTATGCTTTATTTAGAAGACTGATTTATGAGAATAAAAAATTAAAGAACAAAATAAAGAAATAATTAAAAATTTTAAGGAAATAGAGAGAGTGTAATTATTAGGGTTTTAAACTTAAGAGAAATGTATTACTAAGGCAATCAGGTTCACCAACTCAGTCAATACAATATTTAGGTTATTAGATTAATTTTATTTCATGTGATAGTGGAGTTTCCTAGTTCATTCACTATCCTTTGGTTCAGGCATAGCAAAACTATCAATATTTATTAATTATCCTTTGGACTAGGTATAATTTAAATAAATATTAATGCATTAAGTTTTGTGAAACTCTCTAATTAAAATACGCTGCATCCAAAGCGCACTAAAATTCCTGCATGCATAGAATTCTAATTTGATTCATAATACAAGGTATATAATCAAGAAGTAATAATATACATGTACTTGATCCGTAACATCTATATTCATCAGGTCAATTAGAAGATGGCCAGTAATCTAAAAGCATTAAGATCAGATTTATATACTCCTCATGAATAAAATTTAAAATTAAAAATAAATTATACTGAATATTGAATCAAAAGAGTGGCTACATCTTAGCCTTAGTAAAAGAAAATTTAGTTCATGATAACAAGTTCAAAAACAACAAATAAAATAAAAGGCATAAAGAAATTAGACTGTTTGATTGCTGAAATTGCTTGTTCGTCACTCTTGGTGTGGAAAACTTGGTGAAGAAGAAAGAAGCTCCTTGATCAATGTTCTGATTGTTGGAAGAAGAAAAGAAAAAAATTAAAAGCCCTTTCTTTTCTCTCAAAAATCTCTCTTCTCTTTCTACCTCTCTACTCTCTTTCTCTTCTTTTTTTTTTATTTTTTTATTATCTCCCCTCTTCTTCTTTCCTTCGGCAACAACAGACCTTTTTATTGGCTGAGAGATGGATTTTCCACCAAAATCCTATTGAAATTAGGTTTAAAACTCATAAAATAACTCAAAAAGAGTCCTGGATCAATTCTAACCATTGGATGTTGATCAAACGGTCCAAAAATCACTCAAAAATCATCTTAAAATCCCAAATCAAGTCAAAATTCATTTGGACCATCATACCAGTCTTGAGGATCAAATCTGGGCCGTCAGATCATGCATAGAGAAGCCTCTGATTCTTAGTTTTAAAGTCAGGATGAATCTTAGTCGTTAGATCTCGATCGGGAGCTGCATCTATCGTTCGTTAGCGCATGTGTTTCGACCGTCCGATCAAATCCCGATGAAAGGTGCCCATCAGATCAGACAAAATTTTCAAATTGCCCTCTGTAGATCATGCGCGAGTCCGATGTTGCGTGGACCGCCGCATTCTTCAGCCAATCGAAGCGTGCTTCTCCATGTGAAATCTCTGAAATGCCCTCCGAATGGTCGACCGTGCAACATGAAAAATGCTGACGTCAGCATTACGTCAGTGGGTTAGTCTGCTGGGTGCAGTCGGATCGGGCGGTCTACTGAGCTTGTTTTTCTGAGCCGATTTGAACCGGACCGGCTCTCTTTTTTTTTTGAAATTTAATTTCGGGCTCGTTTAAAGTCTATTTTGCCTGAAATTTATTTCATCTGAATCAAAAAAATAAGATCTTCATATTGGTGGCCTTCTTTCCTATATAAGATTAACAAAAATATTAATTTTTTAAAAAATAGATTAATTTATTTTATAATTTAATACTTTTATTTGTACATTTTTATCACTTATCACACCCCCCAACTTAGTCATTGCTAGTTCCTTAGCAATGTTTTATTTAATACCATGTTTCAATAAGATTATCCATCAAAAAGATAAAATCTAGGACTAAAGATTAAAAAGTTTAGAAAATACTGCTAATTAAGCATTGAGCTTCAAAAGTAAATTTTTCAGTCAATACAATTAAAAACTTTCTTAGAGTACATCAAAGATCTATAGCACTTGTGTTCGTGATGACTAACTTTAGAATTTTAGTGTTAAATTAAAGGACAAAAGTATCCTCTCTAATCACCTATTTTGGTCAATTTTCTATACATTCTCAATTTTATACTCATGAATTAAGGTAGCTATCACACTGCCCCTTTTTTTTTTTGCTGTGCTAAGCATCCTGGCCTTTTCTTCACTGTTTTACATGAATTTTCACACTTGACCTAGGTGCAGAGACCCAATTACTAGGCTTTGGGCAATCCACATATACTCTGTCTTTTGCACTTTATTTTTAGGCAGGTAGCTCTTTCCTTAAATTCAAGTTTCTTTGATTAAAATGTATATTAATTACTAATTTTTAGTGATAATTGAATCCTAAGTTAGCCTTATAATCAATACCTACTTTGCCTTGTTAATGTGTATGTGCAATTAGAAGTGCTAATAATCTTTTGATGATCTAAGTAGGCTGTTAAAAGTCGACTAACTAATCTACTTCTTTAACTCGTTACATTCATTAGCAAATAATTCTATCTTTTATCACTTGTTTAGTCTATCTTGCTCAAAATTTTCTTCTTGACATATGGTTAATTTTTTTTTTTTTTACCTCCTAACTTATTCTACATTGTCTTAAAGGAGAAAGAAAAATAAAGGGTGCAATAAAGGACAGGAAGGAATACACCCGATTTGGTTCAGTCTGGTTCTTTAAAGCTTTGAAATTTTGCTTGAGCTCTCATTAACTTTTTTCTACAAAATTGAAAATACACACCAAAGCAGTAAAAGAGCAACAACAAATTACTAAAAAATAAAAGAAAAAAAAATGATCAAAACTAAAAAAAAAGAAACAACCTATCTAGTAGTTCTGATTTATAGTCTTCAGCTTGACTTTCTTTGAGTTTTGAGTTGAATCAATCTGGTGCCATTTCAATTGAAATACTTTCATGTTTGGTCGAGCCCTTTTTCAATTGGACATTGCTAGCTTTTATAGTCTCAAACCTATTTTCTAAAGAATTCTCATATACTGAATTATTAATAATATCAATTAGAAAATAAGTTTAATTATCATCAGAATGTTTAGTATCTTTGAAAACATTAAAAGTAACTTATTCATCTTGGACTCTAAGAATTAATTTTCCTTATTGAATATCTATTAAAGCTCTTCCAGTGGCTAAAAAGGGTCTCCCTAAAATAAGGGGTGCATCATAATCTTCTTTCATATCAAGAACAATAAAATCAATAGGAAAAATAATTTGTTTACCTTTACCAAGACATCCTCCACTATACCTCCTAGATATTTGATGGATCTGTCGACTAATTGAAGAGTAATAGTGGTAGGCTTTAGTTCTCCTAGACCTAGCTTCTTGAAAATAGAAAAAAGCATGAGATTAATACTTGCTCCTAAATCACATAAAACTTTATCAAAACTACAATCACCAATAATGCAAGGGATAGTAAAACTCCCTGGATCTTTTAGCTTCTATGGTAATTTATTTTGAAGTATTGCTAAGCATTCTTCATTCAAATTTATTCTCTCATGCTCCATCAACTTTTTCTTATTTGTTAGGATTTCTTTGAGAAACTTAGCATACTTGGGCATTTGAGTGATAGCATCTACAAAAGAAATATTAATATGTAATATTTTAAAAAAGTTAGAAAATTTCTTATCTGGATGTTGTATTTGTCTCTCTGGAAATGGTAGTGGTGGCACGTTGGGCTTCACATTTGGATTGCAAACTGTATACCTGAAGACCATCCATCTACTGGTTGTTTTGATGACTGACGAATTTTAGTTGATGGTTCCTTATTTGTAGTTGACTCTTCAATATCTTTCTTCTGATGTGGTTTCTCCAACTTTGTACCATTTCTTAGGGTGATAGCATTGACTTGCTCCCTTGGATTGGTCTCCATATTGCTGGGCAAGGATCCATGAGGTCTCCCGAAGATTATCTTAGCCATTTGATCTATTAGCATCTCCAAGTTTCGAATTGTTGCTGCTTGGTCCTGTCTAAGTTTGGCTTCTAAATTTTTTATAGTTGCTTCTTGGTTTTGCATAAATTTGACCATCAGCTCTTCCATGTTGGACTTCTTTTTAGGTACTTGAAGTCTTGGGGGTGGCTGTTGTGCTGCATTTTGATTGCTCCACGAGAAATTTGGGTGCTACCTCCACCCTTGATTGTATGTGTTGGAGTAGGGATTGTTTTATTACAGTCTAAAAAATTATCAACATAATTAGCTGTATCAATTGCTTTAGCAAAAGAATTACCTGTCTGGTAATTGCTCGTATCGTATCCTCCTCCACAAAGGTCACAGGTGATGCTCTGAATATGCATAGCTATTCCCTTCAAGTTGTTGACTTTGGCTCTAAGGGCTGCAATTTCAACTAGTAAGGTTGGCACACAATCTACTCCCTGCACAGCTGCTAGTCTTTTTGGCATCATGCATTTTGTCTACCACTGATAGCTATTTGATGCCATTTCATCGATCAGATCAAAGGCTTCTTCCTCCATTTTTCGATTAATGGTTCCTCCTGCTACTGCATCAATCATAGAATGATTAGTAGGAGATAAACCACTATAGAAAGTTTGTACCTGAAGCCATATGGGTAGTTGATGATGTGGACATCTCCTCAGTAGTTCCTTGAAATGCTTCCAAGCCTCATATAGTGTCTCCATATCCATCTGCATAAAAGAAATGATATCGTTGCGCATCTTGGCAGTCTTGGAAGGTGGAAAGTACTTGGCTAAGAATTTTTAGGCTAGGATATCCCAAGTTGTGATAGAACCTGTAGGAAGAGAATGAAGCCAACTCTTAGCTTTGTCCCATAAAGAGAAAGAAAATAACTTTAATCTAATAGAATCATCTGACACTCCATTAATTTTAAAAGTATCATAAAGTTTAAGAAAGTTAGAAATATGAGCATTCGGATCTTCATGCACGTGTCCACTGAATAGGACAGTTGATTGAATCATCTGGATCATTGTCGATTTTATTTCGAAGTTGTTTGCTCACATAGGCAGTCTCCTGATACTTGAAGCTGCATCGGCTATAGATGGTGTGATGTAATCATTTAATCGATGGTGTACTGATCGAATAGCTTCATGCTGTCCCTCGGTCGTCATATCCAATCCTAGATTGAGGTCGTTAGGATCTTCAGCTGCCATGTTTCTTTCTTGTTGTAGTCTTCTAATGATCCTTTCAATTTTTGGATCTAAAGGTAGTAAATTACTATGTCTAATACGTGTCATGCATTGAATAAAATTTTAAAATAAAGTAAGAATAAAAATTAAAAATAAAATTTTAAAATAAAGCTAGGATCAAAATTTTAATATTATTTTAGACATAATCCCCAGCAACGATGCCAAAAACTTGATGCATGCTAATCTATAGCTATGGCAAGTGCACCAGTCAATCAAGTAATAAAGTAAATGAGTAGAGTATCATCCCTAGAGGATTAGAAAATAAGTATTGAAAAGCTCTTTCCTATGCTTTATTTAGAAGACCAATTTATGAGAATGAAAAATTAAAGAACAAAATAAAGAAATAATTAAAAATTTTAAGGAAATAGATAGAGTGTAATTATTAGGATTTTAAACTTAAGAGCCATGTATTACTAAGGCAATCAGATTCACCAACTCGGTCAATACAATATTCAGATTATTAGATTAATTTTATTTCATGTGATGGTAGAGTTTCCCAGTTCATTCACTATCCTTTTATCCAGGCATAGCAAAACTATCAATATTTATTAATTATCCTTTAGATCAGGTATAATTTAAATAAATATTAATGCATTAAGTTTTGTGAAACCCTCTAATTAAAATATGCTGCATCCAAAGCACACTAAAATTCCCGTATGCATATGAATTCTAATTTGATTCATAATACAAGATATATAATCAAGAAGCAATAACATAGATGTACTTGGTCCGTAACATCTATGTTCATCAGGTCAATTAGAAGATGGTCAGTAATCTAAAAGCATTATGATCAGATTTATATACTCCTCATGAATAAAATTTAAAATTAAAAATAAATCACACTGAATATTGCATCAAAAGAGTGGCTATACCTTAGCCTTAGTAAAAAAAAATTTAGTTCATGATAACAAGTTCAAAAATAGCAAATAAAATAAAAAGCATAAAAAAATTAGACTGTTTGATTGCTCAAATTGATTGTCCGTCGCTCTTGGTGTGGAAAACTTAGTGAAGAAGAAAAGAAGCTCCTTGATCAATGTTCTGATTGTCGGAAGAAGAAAAGAAAAAAAATTAAAACCCTTTCCTTTTCTCTCAAAAATCTCTCTTCTCTTTCTACCTCTCTCCTCTCTTTCTCTTCTTTTTCTTCTTTTTCGTTTTACTGTCTCCCCTCTTCTTCTTTTCTTTGGCAACAGCAGACCTTTTTATAGGTCGAGAGATGGATTTCCATCAAAATCTCATTGAAATTTGGTTTAAACTCTCAAAATAACTCAAAAAGAGTCCTGGATCAATTCTAACCATTGGATGTTGATCAAATGGTCCAAAAATCACTAAAAAATGATCTCAAAATCCCAAATCAAGTCAAAATTTATTTGGACCATCAAATCAGCCTTGAAGATCAAATCTGGGCCATCAGATTATGCATAGAGAAGCCTCTGATTCTTAGTTTTAAAGTTGGAATGAATCTTAGCTATTGGATCTTGATCGGGAGCTTCATCTGCCGTTCGTTAGCACATGCATTTCGGTCGTCCGATCAAATCCCAGTGAAAGATAATCGTCGGTGATAAGTGATAAAAATATACTAATAAAAATATTAAATTATAAAATAAATTGATCTATTTCTTTAGAAATTGACACTTTTATTAATCTTATGCAGAAAGAAGGCCACCAATGTGAAGATCTTATTTTTCTGGTTCAGATGAAATAAATTTAAGGCAAAATGGACTTCAAACAAGCCCAGAATAAAATTTCAAAAAAAAAAATGGTTCGATTCAAATCGGTTCAGAAAATTGGCTCAGCGGTTTGGCCTGGTTCAACCGCAATAGTAGACCGACCCACCGATGCAACGCTGACGTTAGGATGATGTCAACATTTTTCACGATGCACGGTGGACCATCTAGAGGGCAATTCGGGAATTTCACAGCAAAAAGCGTGCTCTGATTGGCTGAAGAATGCGGTGGTCAATGGAACATCGGGCTCGCACATGGTCTATAGAGGGCAATTTGGAAATTTTGTCTGATCCAACGAGCGCCTTTCGCTAAAACTTGATCGGACGATCGAAAAGAAGGCACTGATGAATGGCATCTGCAGCTCCCGATCGAGATCCAATGGCTGAGATTCATCCTGATGGTAAACTAAAGATCAAAAGGCTTCTTTCCGTACGATCAGATGGCCTAGATTCAATCCAACGGTTGATCCAACGGCTGGCATGATATCTAACTTGATCTAGGTTATTTTAAGAGGTTTTTAAGTGATTTTTAGACCATTTGATCAACATCCAACGATCAGAATTACCTGGATCTTAATTTGAGTTATTTTGGGAGTCTTAAACCTAATTTTTAATGAATTTTGGGGGAAAATCAATCTCTTGATCTATAAAAAACCTATTGTTGTCGTGAAAAAAAAAGAATCAGAGAGAGAGAGAGAAAAAGAATCAGAGAGAGAGAGGGAGAAAAGAGGGAAGTCAGGGAAGTCAGAGAAAAAGAGAAAAAGAGAGAAAGGGAGAGAGTTAGAGAAAAAAAAAACAAAAAAAAAAGAGAGGAGAAAGGTAGAAAGAGAAGAGTGATTTGTAAGAGAAAAAAAAAGGGTTTTTGATTTCATTCGACAATCAAGACATCGATCAAGGAGCATCTTCTTCTTCACCAAGTTCTCCACGCCAAGAGCAACAAATAATCAATTTCAGCAATCAAACAGTCTAATTTCTCTATGCTTTTTATTTTATTCACTATTTTTGAATTTGTTATCATGAACTAAATTTTCTTTTACTAAGGCTAAGGTGTAGCCACTCTTTTGATGCAATATTCAGTGTGATTATTTTTAAATTTTATTCATGAGGAGTATATAAATCTGATCTTAATGCTTTTAGATTACTGGCCATCTTCTAATTGATCTGATGAACATAGATGTTACGGACCAAGTACATCTATGTTATTGCTTCTTGATTATATACCTTGTATTATGAATCAAATTAGAATTCATATGCATGCAGGAATTTTAGTGCGCTTTGGACGCAGCATATTTTAATTAGAGGATTTCACAAAACTTAATGCATTAATATTTATTTAAATTACACCTGGACCAAAGGATAATTAATAAATATTGATAGTTTTGCTATGCCTGGACCAAAGGATAGTGAATAAATTAGGAGACTCCACCGTCACATGAAATAAAATTAATCTAAAAATCTGAATATTGTATTGACTGAGTTGGTGAATCGATTGCCTTAGTAATCCATTGCTCTTGAAGTTTAAAACCCTAATAATTTACACTCTCTCTATTTTCTTAAAAATTTTTAATTATTTTTTTATTTTGTTCTTTAATTTCTTATTCTCATAAATCGATCTTCTAAATAAAGCATAGGAAAGAGCTTTTCAGTACTTATTTTCTAATCCTCTAGGGATGATACTCTACTCATTCACTTTATTACTTGATCGACTGGTGCACTTGCCATAGCTATAAATTAGCACGCATCAAGTTTTTGGCACCGTTGCCGGGGATTGTGTCTAAAATAATATTAAAATTTTGATCCTAGCTTTACTTTAGAAATTTATTTTTAATTTTTATTATTTAAAAAAAAAAAAATTTAGTGCATGACACATACTGGACATAGTAACTTACTACCTTTAGATCCTAGAAATTGAAAGGACCATTAGAAGACTACAACAAGAGAGAAACATGGCAGCTGAAGATCCTAACGACATCAATCTAGGATTGGATATGGCGACTGAAGGACAGCATGAAGCTATTCGATCAGTACATCATCCATTAAATGATTACATCACACCATCTATAGCCGATGCAGCTTCGAGCATCAGGAGACTACCGCCTGTACGAGCAAACAACTTTGAAATAAAATCGGCGATGATCCAGATGATTCAATCAACTGTCCAATTCAGTGGACACGTGCATGATGATCCGAATGCCCATATTTCTAATTTTCTTGAACTTTGCGATACTTTTAAAATTAATGGGGTGTCGGATGATGCTATTAGATTAAGGTTATTTCCTTTCTCTTTATGGGACAAAGCTAAAGAGTTGGCTTCATTCTCTTCCTGCAGGTTCTATCACAACTTGGGATGTCCTAGCCCAAAAATTCTTAGCCAAGTACTTTCCACCTTCCAAGACTGCCAAGATGCGCAACGATATCACTTCTTTTATGCAGATGGACATGGAGACACTATATGAGGCTTGGGAGCATTTCAAGGAACTGCTGAGGAGATGTCCACATCATCAACTACCCGTATGGCTTCAGGTACAAACTTTCTATAATGGTTTATCTCCTACTAATCGTTCTATGATTGATGCAGCAGCAGGAGGAACCATTAATCGAAAAATGGAGGAAGAAGCCTTTCGATCTGATCGATGAGATGGCATCAAATAGCTATCAATGGCAGACAGAACGTATGATGCCAAAAAGACTAGCAGCTGTGCAGGGAGTAGATTGCGTGCCAACCTTACTAGCTGAAATTGCAGCCCTTAGAGCCGAAGTCAACAACTTAAAGGGAACAGCTATGCATGTTCAGAGCATTACTTGTGACCTATGTGGAGGAGGACACGATACGAGCAATTGCCAGACAGGTAATCCTTTTGCTAAAACAACTGATACAGCTAATTATATTGGTAATTTTTTCAGGCCTGCAACAAAACAATCCCTACTCCAACACATACAATCAAGGGTGGAGGCAGCACCCAAATTTCTCATGGAGCAATCAAAATGCAGCACAACAGCCACCCCCGGGATTCCAAGTACCTGAAAAGAAGTCCAACATGGAAGAGCTGATGGTCAAATTTATGCAAAACCAAGAAGCAACTATAAAAAATTTGGAAGCCAAACTTAGGCAGGACCAAACAGCAGCAATTCGAAACTTGGAGATGCAAATAGGTCAAATGGCTAAAGATAATCTCCGAGAGACCTCAAGGGATCCTTGCCCAAGCAACACGGAGATAAATCCAAGGGAGCAAGTCAATGCTATCACCCTAAGAAGTGGTACAAAGCTGGAGGAGCCACATCAGAAGAAAGAGACTGAAGAGCCAACTACAAATAAGGAACCATCAACTAAAATTCGTCAGTCACCAAAACAACCAGCAGATGGATGGTCTCCAGGTATATGGTTTGCTGATCCAAATGTGAAGCCCTACGTGCCGCCACTACCATTCCCAGAGAGACAAATACAGCATCCAGATAAGGAATTTTCTAACTTTTTCAAAATTCTAAAGAATTTACATATTAATATTCCTTTTGTAGATGCTATTACTCAAATGCCCAGGTATGCCAAGTTTCTCAAAGAAATCTTAACAAATAAGAAAAAGCTGAAGGAGCATGAGAGAATAAATTTGAATGAAGAATGCTCAGCAATACTTCAAAATAAATTACCACAGAAGCTAAAAGATCCAGGGAGTTTTACTATCCCCTGCATTATTGGTGATTGTAGTTTTGATAAAGTTTTATGTGATTTAGGAGCAAGCATTAATCTCATGCCTTTTTCTATTTTCAGGAAGCTGGGTCTAGGAGAACCAAAGCCTACCACTATTACTCTTCAATTAGCCGACAGATCCATTAAATATCCAAGAGGTATAGTGGAGGATGTCTTGGTAAAGGTAAACAAGTTTATTTTTCCTGTTGATTTTATTGTTCTTGATATGGAAAGAAGATTATGATGTACCCCTTATTTTAGGGAGACCCTTTTTAGCTACTGGAGGAGCTTTAATAGATGTTCAACAAGAAAAATTAATTCTTAGAGTCCAAGATGAACAAGTTACTTTTAATGTTTTCAAAGATACTAAACATCCTGATGATAATCAAACTTGTTTTCTAATTGATATTATTGACAATCCATTATATGAGAATTCTGTAGAAAATAGGTTTGAGACTATAAAAGCGAGCAATGTCAAATTGAAAGAGGACTCGATCAAACATGAAAGTATTCCAATTGAAGTGGCACCAGATTGATCCACTTTAGAACTTCAAAGAAAGTCAAGCTGAAGACTATAAATCAGAACTACTAGATAGGTTGTTTCTTTTCTTTTTAGTTTTGATCATTTTTCTTTTCTTTTATTTTTCAGTAATTTGTTGTTGCTCTTTTACTGCTCTGGTGTGTATTTTCAATTTTGCAGAAAAATCAATGAGAACTCAAGCAAAATTTCAAAGCTCCAAAGAACCAGACTGAACCAAATCAGGTGTATTCCTTCCTATCCTTTATTGCACCCTTTATTTTTCTTTCTCCTTTAAGACAATGTAGAATAAATTTAAAAAAAAAAAAATCATGTGTCAAGAAGAAAATCTTGAGCAAGATAAGACTGGATAAGTGATAAAAGATAGAATTATTTGCTAATGAATGTAATGAGTTAAAGAAGTAGATTAGTTGGTCAACTTTTAGCAGCCTACTTAGGTCATTAAAAGACTATTAGCACTTTTTATTGCACATGCACACTAACAAGGCAAAGTAGGTATTGATTATAAGGCCAACTAAGGATTCAATTATCACTAAAAATTGGTAATTAATATACATTCTAATCAAAGAAACTTGAATTTAAGGAAAGAGCTACCTGCCTAAAAATAAAGTGCAAAAGATAGAGTATATGTGGATTGCCCAAAGCCTAGTAACTGGGTCTCTGCACCTAGGTCAAGTGTGAAAATTCACGTAAAATGGTGAAGGAAAGGCCAGGATGCTCAGCACAAAAAAAAAAAAAAAAAAAAGAAAAGGCAGTGTGAAAGCTACCTTAATTCATGAGTATAAAATTGAGAATGTATAGAAAATTGACCAAAATAGGTGATAAGAGAGGATACTTTTGTTCTTTTAATTTAATACTGAAATGCTAAAGTTAGTCATCACGAACACAAGTGCTATAGATCTTTGATGTACTCTAAGAAAGTTTTTAATTGTATTGACTGAAAAATTTGCTTCTGAAGCTCAATGCTTAGTTAGCAGTATTTTCTAAACTTTTTGACCTTTAATCCTAGATTTTATCTTTGTGATGGATAATCTTATTGAAATATGGTATTAAATAAAATATTGCTAAGGGACTAGCAATGACTAAGTTGGGGGGTGTGATAAGTAGTAAAAATATACTAATAAAAGTATTAAATTATAAAATAAATAAATTTATTTCTTTAGAAATTAATACTTCTATTAATTTTATGCAGGAAAGAAGGCCACCAATATGAAGATCTTATTTTTCTGATTCAGATGAAATAAATTTCAAGCAAAACGAACTTCAAACGAGCCCAGAATTGAATTTCAAAAAAAAAAAATTGATTCGGTTCAAACCGGTTCAGAAAATTGGCTCAGCAATTCGGCCCGGTTCAACCATAATAGCAGACCGACCCACTGATGCAATGTTAATGTCAGGATGATGTCAGCATTTTTCACGGTGCATGGTGGACCATCTGGAGGGTAAATTGGGAATTTCACAGCAAAAAGCGCGCTCCGATTGACTGAAGAACGCGATGGTCCATGGAACACCAGGCTCGTGCATGGTTTACAGAGGGCAATTTGAGAATTTTGTCTGATCCAATGGGCCCCTTTTGCTGAAACTTGATTGGACGGCCGAAAAGAAGGCGCTGATGAACGACATCCATAGCTCCCGATCGAGATCCAATGGCTGAGATTCATCCCAATGGTAAACTAAAGATCAGAAGGCTTCTTTCTACACGATCGATGGCCTAGATTTAATCCAACGATTGATCCAATGGCTGGCATGAAATCTGACTTGATTTGGGTTATTTTAAGGGGTTTTTAAGTGATTTTGGGATCGTTTGATCAACATCCAATGATCAGAATTATCCAGATCTTAATTTGAGTTGTTTTGGGAGTCTTAAACCTAATTTTTAATTGATTTTGGGGGAAAATCAATCTCTTGATCTATAAAAAACCTATTGTTGTTGTGAAAAAAAAAAGAATTAGAGATAGAGAGAGAGAATCAGAGAGAGAGTGAGAGGGAGAAAAGAGGGAAGTCAAAGAAAAAGAGAAAAAGAGAAAAAGGGAGAGAGTTAGCAAAAAAAAAGAAAAATAAAAAGAAAAAGAGAGGAGAAAGGTAGAAAGAGAAGAGTGATTTGTGAGAGAGAAAAAAAAAGGGTTTTTGATTTCATTCAACAATTAAGACATCGATCAAGGAGCATCTTCTTCTTCACCAAGTTCTCCATGCCAAGAGCAACGGATAATCAATTTCAGCAATCAAATAGTCTAATTTCTCTATGCTTTTTATTTTATTCGTTGGTTTTGAATTTGTTATCATGAACTAAATTTTTTTTTACTAAGGCTAAGGTCTAGCCACTCTTTTGATGCAATATTCAGTGTGCTTATTTTTAAATTTTATTCATGAGGAGTATATAAATCTGATCTTAATGCTTTTAGATTACTGGCCATCTTCTAATTGATCTGATGAACATAGATGTTACGGACCAAGTACATCTATGTTATTGCTTCTTGATTATATACCTTGTATTATGAATCAAATTAGAATTCATATGCATGCGGGAAATTTTAGTGCGCTTTGGACGCAGCGTATTTTAATTAGAGGGTTTCACAAAACTTAATGCATTAATATTTATTTAAATTACACCTGGACCAAAGGGTAATTAATAAATATTGATAGTTTTGCTATGCCTGGACCAAAGGGTAGTGAATAAATTAGGAGACTCCACCGTCACATGAAATAAAATTAATCTAAAAACCTGAATATTGTATTGACTGAGTTGGTGAACCGATTGCCTTAGTAATCCATTGCTCTTAAGTTTAAAACCCTAATAATTTATACTCTCTCTATTTTCTTAAAAATTTTTAATTATTTTTTTATTTTATTCTCTAATTTCTTATTCTCATAAATTGATCTTCTAAATAAAGCATAGGAAAGAGCTTTTCAGTACTTGTTTTCCAATCCCCTAGGGATGATACTCTACTCATTCACTTTATTACTTGACTGGTGCACTTGCCATAGCTATAAATTAGCATGCATTAATCAAATTAGATAGAATTCCTAAATTACCCTTTGTAGACCATGCACAAGCATGGTGTTGTGTGGACCGCCACATTCTTCACCCAATCGGAGCGTGCTTCTTTATATGAAATCTCCGAAATGCCCTCCAAACGGTCTACCATGTGCCGCAAAAAATGCCGACGTCAGCATTACATCAGCGTTGCATCAGTAGGTCAGTCTGCTGGGTGCGATCGGATTGGACGGTCTGCTAAGCCAATTTTTCTGTACCGATTTGATCCGGACTGGCTCTTTTTTTTTTTTGAAATTCAATTTCGGGCTCGTTTGAAGTCCATTTTGCCTGAAATTTATTTTATCTGAACTAAAAAAATAAGATCTTCATATTGGTGGCCTTCTTTCCTACATAAGATTAATAAAAATATTAATTTCTAAAAAATAGATTAATTTATTTTATAATTTAATATTTTTATTAGTATATTATTACAACTTATCAAAAAGCCATGCTGGATCGACCCATTGGTTGCTTATCTCAAAGATGGAACTCTTTCTTATGATCCAAAAGAAGCTCAAAAGCTGAGAAACCAAACCTTCCGGTATATTCTGTATGAAGGCAAACTATATAAGAGGTCATACTCTTTGCCACGTTTGAAATACCTTCGACCTTCTGAAGCCGACTTCGCACTATGAAAAGTACATGAAGGAATTTGCTGGAGTCATTTGGGCGCGAGATCCCTATGTCACAAGCTGCTTCGATAAATGGTATTATTGGCTGACTATGCATTATGATTGTGTTGAATATGTTAAAAGGTGCGATCACTGCCAAAGAAATGCAAATATACAAAGGCAACCGATGTCCGAGCTTACCCCACTAAATGCCCCTTTGCCATTCGCACAATGCAAAATGGATATACTTGGCCCCTTTCTAATGGCATCCGAACAGCGAAAGTTTCTTTTAGTCGTGATCAACTACTTCACAAAATGGGTTGAAGCCGAATCTTGGCAAAAATTAGTAAAGCCAAGGTACAATATTTTGTCTAGAAGTCAATTTTCTATTGATTTGGCCTACCTTAAACTCTCATAATAGACAGTGGGCAACAATTTGCCGGGGCAAAATTTGCTGAGTTCTATGAAGATTTGAACATCTCTCATAACTTCACATCAGTAGCTCATCCATAGGCAAATGTGAAGCAGAGGTGACCAACAGGACCCTACCGTAGGGCATTAAGGCAAGGCTTGAAAGAGCATAGGAGACTTGGGCAGATGAGCTCTACCATGTCTGGGCGTATCGAACTATCCAAAGACTGCTAACTAGAGAAACACCATTTGCCTTGGCCTTTGGAATGAAGGTGGTCATCCTAATTGACCTCTAGCTCTCGTCGGCATGGGTCGTGGCCTTCGATGAGCAGCATAATTCGTAGGACCTCAAAGCTAACCTCAACCAGCTAGAGAAAAAATGAGAAGAAGCTCAAGTTTGGATGGCTGCTTATAGAGGAAGGGTGGCCCGATACTACAACTCTAGAGTCAAGGACAAAGTATTCAAAGTGGGGGACTTGGTGCTTTGGCGAGTAGCTATTTCTCAGCCTCAGAACCAAGAGAAGCTTGCCCTAAATTGGGAAGGACCCTACAATGTCAAGGAAGTCATGTGGTTGGGATATATCACCAAAAGGAGCTCAGAGGAGCCAATCTACCCCAACCGTGGTGTTAGATATGTGTGTCCTAGAAGTTAGAATTGGCAGACACTTGTAATACACTTCTAGAGGCAAAATTATAATTTTGACTATAAATAATAAAATGGTTTATTTTCTATCACATATGTATATTTAGTATCTGTGATACATCCCTTAAGTTAATGGTATGATAATTCTTATTTTCAAGAGTTGAAAATTTAAGACAAGAATCTTTATTATTAACTCATAAAATGCTCTTGACCATAGGATCATCATGAGGATGGTGATTGATCCGGAAGGTTAGTGTACAATCTCTTCTTTATAGTAGATGAGTCTTGAGTCTACGGTGTAAAGACACCGGAGTGAGCGTATAAGTACTAGTTAGAGAATGAGGGCACTGAGCGTGACCACCTCAAGTAGTCATAAGAAAGTCTACCTTCTCGTCGATGACTGACTCAAAGCTGCAGTGGTGTGTCTAGTTCTTTGACCTGAGGTGCATCGGCAGTTTACCTTGAGGGTGTTATAGTTTGACTACACCATGACTCGGTCTACTAGCCATTTCGAACCCTGAGGTGTATGTTGGCTATAGCATCTTCATTGTAGGAATTGGATTGCACCAGGATGGAATCTATCTACCTCGGTGGATGAGGAGCAGCCCTATGATGATCATGAGAATCAAGTCCATAAGCCCATGGCCATGGTAGAGAGTGAAATAATAGAAAGAGTTTCTATTAAGGTTTTCACATCGGACTTGAATCGAATGATTAAATCATATGATAGAAATTAGGGTTTGACGAGTTCACCTTAACCCTAATCTGATCGGGGCTCAAGATAGAAGAACTTAATCACACAAGTAGCTGCACCGAGAGGTTCATTTTTCAGTTTTGATGGGTTGCCACCATATGCTGCTAGGTGTCACTGGTGGATTTTGGGAGCAATTAGAATGATTTAGATGATCGATCATTCTAAAGTTGTCTGAATCAGAAGAGTTCTGATCCATCGAAAGGAGTTTCGATGATGTCGATGATGGAAGATCATGACATATCCCATTACCATACAGAACTGAACCTAACTGGATCACACAAATAAGGGTTTGGATCTGGATATCATCAATTGGACTAATCCAGTTCAATTGATTTGAATTAGATTCAATTAGGTTCAAGAAAATCGTGCTAGCACACGATTGAACCTAACATTCTTCTTTTTCTATCATTAAAAGTTTTCTCGACTGAGCCAAATGAGTTTGTGCTCACTCAGGTACCTTTACCTGGTCTGACTAGGACTTGTCCAAGTTAGAAAAGGGTTGTCTTAATTTATGAGATAAATTTGAGACAACACCTACCATTTTTCATCACCTGCTAATTCTTGTATTTTGACTTGGTCAAACATTGACCTTTGACCCTTGGACATCTGCCCATGTGTCATTCACTTATTGGAGAGCAAATAGGGGCTTGTCCTCTCTCTGAAAATTGGAAAGAAGGGGGCACATGCTTGGGACTCCAGGTTGCTTCTTGGTTTCTACTTAGGTGGCCCTTGGGTATCTACTTTGACTAGTATTAGGCACCATCTAAGAATGAACCTATGGATCTATCATCTGATTGGATCGGGTGATGTCATTCCACCAATTAAATTTAGATCTGATTGTACAAAGCAATGTGATTGGCCGGGGTGATGCAGCACTGCATGGCACAACAGAGTCTATATAAAGACCTATCTATGCCCACCTTTCAGAGATTTCTCTCCTAGCCATGCCCCAAGGCTGCTCCTCTCCCTCCTCCATGCCACCTTTCTGATCCTCTCTCTCCTCTCCATGCCCAAGAAAGTTGGGCCTTTAGATTAGTGCGATTCAGCAAGAAAAGGCTGACGAGAAAAGAAGAAGGCAGCACTACTGCAGAGACGACTGCTGATCTTCAGAAAGGAGTTTTGAAGATCCTCCAAATTAGATCTAGATCTAATTTTTGGAGATGAGATAAAGAAGAAGAAGATCTCTAGATTCAACCTGAGTGGATATCAGTAGAGGCCAGGTGCTTGCGTGGCTAGATCCAGAACCTCAGGGCTTCACAGGATCATCAATGGGTAATCAGATTACCCAGAATCAAGGTAAAATTAATTTAAATTTAATTTAATTTAATTTTTTTAATTATTCAGATCATAAAATTAAATCTGAAAAATATCAGATCTAATTAGGATCTAAGAGAAAATTTTTGAAATATGCCTCTTCGATCCAATCAGATCTGAACGAACCTGACCCCCGAAAATCAGAATTTTCCTTCAACTGGTATCAGAGCCAGGTTCTTATAAAATTTATTTAGATTCTAATTTAATCTAATAAATTAGTGATTTTAGATATCACATGAGATGTGATTAGATCTAAAATTAGAAAAAAAAAATAAAAAAAATAAATTAATTAATCTAGATCTAATATGTATGAGATACATAACTAGACTAGGAATAGAATTATTCTATGTGTAGTCTAGTATAATCATAATTTTTATTTGATTAAATATAATTTTTAGATCTATTTATTTACTATTTTTTGATCTTATAAATATTATAATCAGATCTAAAAATAAAAAATAAATTAAATTTAATTTATTCATATGAGATATGATAGTTGCATGTTTAGACTAGTTGTAGAATAGTTCTACAAATAGGTCTAGATTAAATTTTATTTGATATGATCAAATTTAAATTTAATTTTTTAGATGATTATGAGATAATTTAGATCTAAAAACATGCATGCATGATATATGTGATATATGCAAAATATGTTTTAATTAGATATAATTTTTTTATATGAGATATATGCTTAGATCTAATTTAGTTTTTGTAGATTAGTTGTATTTCTGATTAAGGCGTTCCCCTTGGCCGTCCGGTCATAAGAACAAAGTAGGGATTTAAAGACCCTCTCCTTCCATTCGATGGGGTGTTCTTATGATGTGTAGGGGTGCTGCGCGTTCGTCCTTAATCAGAAAATTGAAACTTACTTTCTTTTTGCAAAACCCTAGATCCTGAAATCCTAGGATCTTATTTGCATGTTTTATTTATGAACCCTAAACTTAATTAAGAATTAAGATTTATGAAATATCAATTAGGTCTAAAATTGAGAATTTCAAATCTAAAGACATATTCATAAAATCTGGGTTCGGGCTTGGGTAGCTCAATTAGAGGTCTAAGTGGTTGATCAAACCGAATCAAGAGTTGGTTAGATGGAATCAATAGTGCTTAAATTGATTAGCCTAATAGGATTAAGTCTGGGTCAAGATTGAGTCACGTGAGTGATCGATCAAGCTAAGACCTAATTAGGCTCAGTGGTTAGAGTCTGGATTATAGGCTAACCCAATTGGTTCTGGCTCAATAATTTGGTGTCTAAGGTAAGTTTGGCAGATACGACCGACTGATTTTTAATTTGGAGCTACTCGACTCGAATGCATTCTTGTCGAGTTAATGGCATATCCCTTCCATCGGTCTCACTTACCTGGCCATGTTTGTTGACTCAGTTCTGATCTGAGGTGGTCAATAATCCGAGCTAACCCATGCCACTAGGTTAGTCATAATAGTTATGACTATGTCAAGTCTAGTTTAATGAGACCTAAATCAAATCTTCCTAAGAAAAGATTAAGTCTAAGGTCTTCCACCATTGTAGATGTGCGGGCCCTTTCCGAGGTTGATTGTTCTCGACTGATTACAGTGGCTCAGTTGCACCAGGAAGACGCAACCATGTCTATTAGGCATTGGATGCTATAGGCTGGAGGATGAATTGGGCTCAATATTTCGGATATGGTGAGAGACTCAATTAGGAATTCAATCTATGCAAATGGTGGGTCTGACTTAACTAAGGAGTGGATCAATATTTGGACACGGTGAGATTCATGAATTAGAGACCAAGTTTGGGTGCACCATGATTAGAGAATCATTGAACAAGAGTTGTTCACTCATTGGCTAACCCATCACCAATAACTGTTAGGTGAGGTGATGAGTAAGTCGGTGGGACCGCACCACCCACTAGAAATCAGTAATATTTTCGCATCTCTACAAAGGGAGTTAGGTCAAGAAAATAGTGGGAGCTAATTTGTTTAAAAATAAAATTCCTAAACAAATGAGTCTTAATTATATATCTAACTAGAAACTTTGACTCTCTTAGGAAAATGTCTGCATCCAACCCACTAGCATGATCCTGGCACCCATAGACTGACGGACCAAATTACAAGGATTGGCTCCGAAACTTCAAAATTATTTTGGATTCGAGAAGTTAATCATGTATTAGACCAAGATCCTCCCACCTTACCAGCTCGTCCATCCATCGAACAGAGAGAGCTCTGGATAAGTCTGATGAAGATAATAAGACTAGATACTACAGTGACTATGTCTGAGAGCTTCAACGCCAACATGAAGATACAAAACTGCTCGTCAAATGTTGGCTCACCTATAGGAGAGTAAACAGAGTCGCGCAGCCAAGTATCAAGTCACTAAACGACTTTCAAGGCTAAGATGCGTGATGGGCAGTCATCCAAATCATTGTCTGATGATGATAAATTTGGAAAGCTTAAGAAGCTCGGAGTGAACTTGGTCTGCAGAATGATATAATTCTGCAATCCTTGACTGATACATATGGGCAGTTCATCATGAACTACCATTGCATAAACTTCAAAACTCCTGGCCGAACTTATGAACATGCTAGTTACTGCTGAGCTTTCCATGAAAGGTTCTAAAGGCCAGCTTGCTATGGAACGGACTTTTTCCAAGAGAAAGTCTTTTGGAAAGAAGAAAAAATCTATGAAAAAGCAGAAGATGGAAGGAGAAAAGAAGAAAAAGGCAGAGCCAAAGAAAAAGGCCACTGATAAAGGAAAGTGTTTTCATTGCAACAATGACGATCAGTGGAGCGGAACTGCCCTACTTACTTGGCTACCCTAAAGAAGGAGGCAGATCCTTCTAGAGGTATGCTCGTTGTTGAGTCTAACCTTACGATTTCTTCTACATCCAGTTGGATGCTTGACTCTAGTTCTAGTGCTCACTTGTGCACTTCCATGCAGGGT
This sequence comes from Cocos nucifera, assembly GCA_006176705.1. Classification (NCBI taxonomy): domain Eukaryota; kingdom Viridiplantae; phylum Streptophyta; class Magnoliopsida; order Arecales; family Arecaceae; genus Cocos; species Cocos nucifera. The sequence continues at coordinate 101,276 of QRFJ01006669.1, forward strand.
CTTAAGGATAACAGGAGGCTGAGGGATAGTGAGATGATCCTATGCATCGAAAATGGAGCAAGGGTCGCTGCCATAGCCATGGAAACATACCCTCTTCGACTATCATCTGGTTTAGATTTAGTATTAAAATACTGTTATTATGTGCCTGCAGCAAGTAGGAATTTGATTTCTATTTCTTGTCTTGCATTAGAAGGCTATGTAATTAGTTTTCTTAAGGACTACTGTAATATTCTTTATGATAGAAATAAAATTGCAAGTGGCTTTTGTTAGATATATGTGCCCTAGAAGCCAGAATTGGCTGACACTTGTAATACACTTCTAGGGGCAAAATTATAATTTTGACTATAATTAATGAAATGGGTTATTTTCTATCACACATGTGTATTTAGTGTCTGTGATACATCCTTTGAGTTAATGGTAATGATAATTCATATTTTCAAGAGTTGAAAATTTAAGACATGAATAATCATTATTAACTCATAAACATGCTCCCGACCATAGGATCATCACGAGGATGGTGATTGATCCGGAAGGTTGGTGTACGATCGCTTCTCTTTAGTAGATGAGTCTTGAGTCTACGGTGTGGAGACACCGGAGCGAGAGTACAGGTACTCGTTAGAGAACGAGGGCACTGAGCGTGACCACCTCAAGTAGTCATTAGGGAGTCTACCTTCTCGTCAATGACTGACTCGATGCTGCAGTAGTGTGTCTGGTTCTTTGACCTGAGATGCATCGGCAGTTCACCTTGAGGGTGTTATAGTTTGACTACACCATTACTCGGTCTCCTAGCCATATGGAACCCTGAGGTGTATGTTGGCTATAGCATGTTCATTGTAGGAACTGGATTGCATCAAGATGGGATCTATCTACCTCGGTGGTAGAGGAGCAGCCCTATGATGATCATGAGAATCAAGTCCAGAAATCCATGGCCATGGTAGAGTGAAATAATAGAAAGAGTTTCTATTTAGATTTTCACATTGGACTCGAATCGAATGATTACATCATATGACAGAGACTAGGGTTTGACGAGTTCACCTTAACCCTAATCTGATCGGGGCTCAAGATAGAAGAACTTAATCACACAGGTAGCTGCACCAAGAGGTTCGCATTCAGCTCTGATGGGTTGCCACCATATACTGCTAGGTGTCACTGGTGGATTTTGGGAGCAATTAGAATGATTTAGATGATCGATCATTCTAGCTGTTCGAATCAGAAGAGTTCTGATCCATCGAAAGGAGTTTCGATGATGTCTATGATAGAGATCATGACATATCCCATTACCATACAGAACTGAACCTAACTGGGTCACACAAACAAGGGTTTGAATCTGGTGATCATCAATTGAACTGATCTAGTTCAATTGATCTGAATGAGATTCAATTAGGTTCAAGGAAATCGTGCTAGCACTCGATTGAACCTAACGTTCTTCTTTTACTATCATAAATAAGTTGTCCTGACTGAGCCAAAGGAGTTTGTGCTCAATCAGAGGCCTTCATATGGTCTGACTGGAGGTTGTCCAAGTCAGAATAGGTTGTCTTATTTGTAAGACATTACCTGCCATTTTTGGTCACCTGCCATTTCTTGTTCTTTGACTTTGGTCAAAAGTCTACCTTTGACTGGTCAAATGTTGACCATTGACAATTCACCCTTTGACTTTTAACCCACATGTCATGCACCTATTGGAGAGCTGGTGGGAGGCCTGTCCCCTGCCAGAACCTGGCAAAAGGAGAAAGGCGCACGCCCAAGGGTGGCGGAGAGCCCAAGTAGGAGGCGCCTAGGAGTCCTTGTGCGACATGGACTCACCTCCCTTGGATTTTCAAACAGAGTCTACTAAGAATCCAGTGTGGACTGATCTTTAGGTGCCTCTAAGGAGGAAATCCAGGGGTCTCTATGGCCAACCAATCAGATTTAATCTGATTTTACAAAGGTTGTTGATTGGTTGAGAGGAAGAAGGAGTTTGGATCACAAGAGGTCTATAAAATAAGACCCGCGCCCACCCTAATCCTAAGCGAATGCAATTGGAAAACCCCACCCCCAAGGCTGCCTCTTCCCCTCCTTCTCCATGCCATAGCTCTTTTTCCCCTTGCTCTCCATGTCCCAAAAGGTGTTTTGGGTGACTTAGGTTGGTGCGATTTCAGATCAAGGAAAGGCATCAAAAAAGCAAAAGTAAGGCTGCGTCTGCCTTGCAAAAGGATGACTGCAGATCTCAAAAGAGTTTGAAGATCCTACAGATCAGATCCAGATCTGATTTTTGGAGGTGTGATAGACAAGAGAGATCGGTCAAGATCCAACCCGATGGATACTGGTAGGAGAACCAGGCGCTTGCGTGGCTAAGATCAGAACCTTCCGCGCTGCAATCAGGATTTCATCTCAGGGTAATAGGGATTACCCAAATCAGGTTAAATTAAATTGATTTAATTTAACTTTATTTTATTTTATTTATTAAAAATAATAATAATCAAGATCTGAAACTTATCAAGATCTGATTGGAGATCAAGCAAAAAATTTTTGAAATATATCTCTTGATCTGATCAGATCTGGATGAACCTGGATCGAGAAATCAGGATTTCCCTTCAATTAGATCTAAATCTAATTGGTGGGAATAGAGTCCCCTGGATTCCTTCTTAGAGGATGCCAAAGACCAGTCAAAGTTGGTTCTTAGGAGAACTCTAATTGGAATCCAAAAAAGGGAATGGAGTCCCTGTCCAACAGGGGACTCCTAGGCACCTCCAACTGGGCACACGCTTAAGGGTGGCGTGCACCCTCTCCTTGCCAGGTTCTGGTAGGGGGATAGGCCCCCACCAGCTCTCCAATAGGTGCATGACAAGTGGTCAAAAGTCAAAATGTCAATGGTCAACATTTGACTAATCAAAGGTAGACATTTGACCAAAGTTAAAGAACAAGAAATGGTAGGTGACCAAAAATGGAAAGTAATATCTTATAAAATAAGGACACCTTTTTTAGACTTGGGACAACCTCCAGTCAGACCATATGAAGGGCCTTTGATGAGCACAAACTACCTTTTGGCTCAGTCAGGGACAACTTATTTATGATAGCAAAGAAGAACGTTAGGTTTCAATCGAGTGCTAGCCGATTTCCTTGAAACCTAATTGAATCTCATTCAGATTTAATTGAACTGGACAGTTCAATTTTGGGATGATCACCAGATTCAAACCCTTGTTTGGGTTGACCCAGTTAGATTTAGTTCTAATTATGGTAATGGGATATTGTCATGATCTCTATTCATCGAAACTCCTTTCGATGATCAGAACTCTTCTGATTTGGAACAGCTGGAATGATCGATCATCTAAATCATTTCTAATTGCTCCCAAAATCCATTAGTGACACCTAGCAGTATTATGGTGGAACCCATCAGAGCTGAATGCGAACCTCTTGGTTGCAGCTACCTATGTGATTAAGTCCTTCTATTCTTGAGCCCGATCAGATTAGGCGTTAAGTAAACTCACTTGTCAAACCCTAGTTTCTATCATATGATGTAATCATTTGATTCGAGTCTGATGTGAAAATATAAATAGAAACTCCTTTCTTTATTTCACTCTGCCATGGGCCATGGGACTTCTGGACTTGATTCTCGATGATCATCATAGGGCTGCTCCTCTACCACCGAGGTAGATAGATTCCATCTTGATGCCATCAGTTCCTACAAATGAACATGCTAAGCCAACATTACAACCTCAAGGTTTCGAATGGCTTAGGAGACGAGTAATGGAGTAGTCAAACTATAACACCTCAAGATAAACTACCGATGCACCTCAGGTCAAAAGAACCAGACACACTACTCTGCAGCATCCGAGTCAGTTCATTGATTGGAGAAGGTAGACTCCCTAATGACTTAATTAGCGGTAGGTCACGCTCAGTAGCCCTCTCTCTAACGAGGTATCTGTTACTCTCGCTCTGGTGTTCTCCAACCATAGGCTTAAGATTCATCTACTAAAAGAGAGCGAATTGTACACAACCTTTCGGGTTAAATCACCATCCTCGTGATTGATCCTATGGTCGCAAAGCATTTATGAAGTTAACAATGATATTCATGTCTTAATTTTCAACTCTGAAAAATATGAAGTATTCATTACCCATTAACCAAAGATGGGTATCACAGACACTAAATACGCATATGTGATAGAAAATAACCCATTTTATTGATTATTAGTCAAAATTATAATTTTGCCCCTAGAAGTGTATACAAGTGTTCAGCCAATTCTGGCTTCTAGGGCACATTATATCTAACAGGATTCCTTTAGTCTAATACATGAGTTAAACTTCTCGAAATCCAAAATAATTTGAAGTTCGGAAGCCAATCTTGTAATTTAGTTCGATCATTATGGTGCTCTAGAATTCATGCTTAGCTGATTGGATGCAGACATTTTTTGTTAGAGAGTCAAAATTTCTAGGTTACGATATTGATTTAATTAAGGACTTAACCAATTTATTTTAGAAATTTTATTTTGAAATTAAATTAGCTCTCACTATTTTGTCGGATCTCTACAACTCTCTCATAGAGATGCGAAAAATCTCTATGATTTATAATTGTCTAATGGGGTGGTTCGGGTCCCACCAACTGACTCTCACCCTGGACCTAACAGTTATTGGTGATGGGTGTTAGCAATGAGTAACAAACTCTTGTTCAATGATTTTTAAATCATGGGGCATCCAAACTTCGGTCTCTAATTTCATGAATTTCTCATCGTGTCGAAATATTGATCCACCTTTAGTTTAAAGTTCAGACCCACCAATTTGGCACAGATTGATTCTATTGGGTCTCTCACCATATTCGAAATATTGAGCCCAATTCATCCTCCAGCCTGATAGCATCCAATGCCTAATAACATGATGTTGTCTTACGATGCAACTGAAACCACTGTAACTAGTCGAGAACAATCAACCTCGTAAAGGGCCCCACATATATAATGAGTGGGAAGACCCTTAGACTTAATCTTTTTCTTTAGGGATGTTTTGATTTAGGTCTCATAACTAGACTTGACATAGTCATAACCTTATGACTAACCTAAGTGGCATGGGTTTAGCTCGGATTCTGACACCTCAGATAGAACTGAGTCAACAAACATAGCCAGGTAAGTGAGACCGATGGAAGCGGAGTATCCATTAACTCGACAAGGAATGCATTCGAGTCGGTAGGCCCTCCAAATTAAAAATTAGTCGATCGTATCTGTCCAAACTTACCTTAGACACCAAATTATTTGAGCTAGAACCAATCAGATTAGCCTATATCCAGACTTAACCACTTGAGCCTAAATTAGTCTTAGCTTGATCGGATCACTCACGTGACTCAATCTTGGACCCAACTTAAATCCTATTAGGCTAATCAATTTAAGCCACTATTGGATTTCCATCTTAATTCAACTCTTGATTGGTGATCAACCGCTTAGAATCTATAGCTACCCAAGCCCGAAACCTAGATTTATGAATATATTTTTAGATTTGAAATTCTCAATTTTAGGCCTAATTGATATTCATTAAATTTAATATCTTAATTAAGTTAGGATTCCTAAATAAAACATGTAATTAAAGATCCTAGGATTTAGGATCTAAGATGGTTTGCAGAAAGTAAGTTTTCAATTTTTGATTAAGGATTGAACACGCAGACCCTACACATTCAAAAGAAACACCCATCGAATGGAAGGAAGAGGGGTTCTTAATCCCTACTTGTTCTTATGACTGGACGGCCAGGGGAACGCCTTAAAGGAATACAACTAATCTACAAAAACTTAATTATATCTAAGCATATATCTCATATAAAAAAATATATCTAATAAAACATGTTTTGTATAATCACACTATATTCATGCATGCATGTTTTTTAGATCTAAATTATCTCATAATCATCTAAAAAATTAAATTTAAATTGATTCTTATCAAATAAAATTTAATCTAACCTATTTACAGAATCTATTCTACAACTAGTCTAAACATGCAACTATTCCATATCTCATATGAATAAATTAAATTAAATTTATTTTCTATTTTAGATCTTGATTATAATATTTTACAAGATTAAAAAATTATAAATAAGTAGATCTAAAAATATATTTAATTAAAATAAAATTTTGATTATACTAGAACTACAACATAGAATAAATTCTTTCCTAGTCTATTAATGTTATCTTCATACATATTAGAATCTAAGATTTAATTAATTTTATTTTTTTATTTTTTTTATTTTCTAATTTTAGATTCTAATCACATCTCATTCATATCAGAATCACTAATTTTATTAGATTAAATTTAGATTCTAAAAAATTTTATAAGAATCTGGCTCTGATACCAGTTGAAGAAAAATTCTGATTTTCGGGGGTCAATTCGTTCAGATCTGATTGGATCGAGAGACATATTTCAAAAATTTTCTCTTAGATCCTAATTAAATCTGATATTTTTTAGATTTTAATTTTATGATTTGATAATCCAAAAAAATTAAATTAAATTAAATTAATTAAGTTTACTTGATTTCTGGGTAATCTTGATTTACCATTGATTTATCGTGTTTGAAGCCCTGACGTTCTGGATCTAGCCATGCAAGCGCCTGGCCTCTACCGATATCCACTCAAATTGAATCTAGAGATCTTCTTCTTCTTTATCTCATCTCCAAAAATTAGATCGAGATCTAATTTGGAGGATCTTCAAAACTCCTTTCGAAGATCTGCTGTCATCTCTGCAGTAGTGCTGCCTTCTTCTTTTCTCGTCAGTCTTTTCTTGTCTGAATCGCACTAATCTAAAGGCCCAACTTTCTTTGGGCAATTGGAGAGGAGAGAGAGATCAGAAAGGTGGCATTGGGGAGGAGAGGAGCAAGCTTGGGGCAATTGGGCTTTTTCTGTTATTACGAGAAGAAATCTCTGAAAGGCGGCATAGATAGGTCTTATATAGACTCTGTTGTGCCATTGTAGTGCTGCATCACCCCCGGCAATCACCATTGCTTTGTACAATCAGATCTAAAATTTAATTTGTGGGGGGAATGACATTCACCGATCCCAATCAGATGATAGATCCATAGTTCTTCTTAGATGGTGCCTAATACTAGTCAAAAGAGATACCCAAGGGCCACCTAAGTAGAAACCAAGAAGCAACCTGGAGTCCAAGCATGTTGCCCCCTTCTTTCAATTTCAGAGAGAGACCAAGCCCCCTATTTGCTCCCCAATAAGTGAATGACACATGGGCAAGATGTCTAAGGGTCAAAGCGTCAATGGTTTGACCAAGTCAAAATACAAGAATAGCAGGTGATGAAAAATGATAGGTGTTATCTCAAATTATCTCGTAAATTAAGACAACCCTTTTCTAACTTGGACAAGTCTAGTCAGACCAGGTAAAGGAACTATGAGCATAATTCCAATTTAGTCGGTCGAGAAAACTTTTTAATGATAGAAAAAAAGAATGTTAGGTTTCAATCGTGTGTAGCACGATTTCCTTTGAACCTAATGAATCCAATTCAAATCAATTGAACTGGGGGTAGTCCAAATTGATGATTATCCAGATCCAAATCCCTTGTTTATGTGATCTAGTAGGTTCAGTTTTGTTATTGGTAAATGGATATTGTCATGATCTTCAGTTCATCGACATCATTCGAAAACTGCCTTTCGTATATGGATCAAAACTCTTCTGATTTCAGACAACTTAGAATGAGTCGATCATTCTAAATCATCTAATTGCTCCCAAAATCCACCAGTGACACCTAGCAGCATATGGTGCAACCCATCAAAACTTGAAAATTGAACCTCTCGTGCAGCTACTGTTGTGTGCATTAAGTTCTTCTATCTTGAGCCCCCGATAGATTAGGGTTAAGATGAACTCGTCAAACCCTTTAATTTCTATCTATGATTTAATCATTCGATTTCAAGTTCGATGTGAAAAACCTTAATAGAAACTTTCTATTTATTCACTCTCTACCATGGCCATGGGCTTATGGACTTGATTCTAATGATTCATCATAAGGCTGCTCCTCACTCCACCGAGGTAGATAAGATTACCATACTGGTGCAATTCCAATCCTACAATGAAGATGCTATAGCCAACATACACCTCAGGTTTCGAAATGGCTAGTAGAACCGAGTCATGGTGTAGTCAAACTATAACACCCTCAGGTAAACTGCCGATGCCACCTCAGGTCAAAGGAACTAGACACGACCACTGCAGGCTTTGAGTTTCAGTTCATCGACGAAGAAGGTACTTTCTTTGACTACTTGAGGGTGGTCCGCTCACCCCCAGTGCCCTCATTCTCTAACTGAGTACTTAACGCTCACTCCGTTGTTCTTTACACCGTAGACTCAAGACTCATCTTACTATAAAGAAGAGTTGTACAGCTAACCTTCCGGAATCATCACCATCCTCATATGATCCTAGGGTCAAAGAGCATTTTAATGAGTTAATAATAAAAGATTCTTGTCTTAAATTTCAACTCTTGAAAATAAGAATTTATCATTACTTACTTAAGGGATGGTATCACAGATACTAAATATACATATGTGATAGAAAATAAACCATTTTATTTATTTATATTTTCAAAATTATAATTTTTGCCTCTAGAAGTGTATTTACAAGTGTCTGCCAAATTCTAACCTTCTAGGACACACATATCTAACACCACGGTTGGGGTAGATTTGGCTCCTCTGAGCTTCCTTTTGGTGATATATCCCAACCACATGACTTCCTTTGACATTGAGGGTCTTCCCAATTTATGGCAAAGCTTCATATATGGTTCTTGAGGCTGAAGAAATAGCTACTCGCCAAAGCAACCAAGTCCCCCACTTGTGAATTACTTTGTCCTTGACTCTAGAGTTGAGTATCGGGCCACCCTTTCCTCTATAAGCAGCCATCCAACTTGAGCTTTCTTTCTCATTTTTCTCTAGCTGGTTAGGTTAGGCTTTGAGGTCCTACGAAATTATGCTGCTCATCGAAGGCCACGACCCATGCCGACGAGAGCTAGAGGTCAATTAGGATGACACCTTTCATTCCAAAGGCAAGGCAAATGGTGTTTCTCTAGGTTAGCAGTCTTTGGATAGTTCGAACGGCCCAGACATGGTAGAGCGTCCATCTGCCCAAGGCTCCTATGCTCTTTCAAAGCCTTGCCTTAATGCCCTACGTAGAGGTCCTGGGTTGGTCACCTCTGCTCACATTTGGCTATGATGAGCGTACTGATGTGAATTATGAGAGATGTTTTCAAATCTTCATAGAACTCAGCAAATTTGCCCCGGCAAATTTGTTGCCCAACTGTCTATTATGAGAGTTTAAGGTAGGCAAATCAATAGAAAATTGACTTCTAGAACAATATTGTACCTTGCTTTACTAATTTTTGCCAAGATTCGGCTTCAACCCATTTTGTGAAGTAGTGTGATCAACGACTAAAAGAAACTTTCGCTGTTTCGGATGCCATTAGAAAGGGGCCAAGTATATCCAATTTTGCATTGTCGCGAATGGCAAAAGGGGCATTTAGTGGGGTAAGCTCGGGACATCGGTTGCCTTTTGTATATTTGCATTTCTTTGGCAGTGATCGCACCTTTAACATATTCAACAACAATCATAATGGCATAGTCAGCCAAAATAATACATGTTATCGAGAGCAGATTGTGACATACGGGATCTCCGCCCAAATGACGCCAGCAAATTCCTTCAGGTACTTTTCATAGTGCGAAGTCTGGGCTCACAGTCGAAGGTATTTCAAACGTGGCCAAAGGATATGCCTCTTATATAGTTTGCCTTCATCAGAATATACCGGAAGTTTGGTTTCTCAGCTTTTGAGGCTTCTTTTGGATCATAAGAAAGAGGTTCCATCGTTTGAGATAACAACCAATGGGTCGATCCAGGCATGGCTTTTGATAAGTGTTATAATAATTATACTAAAAAAATATTAATTATAAAATAAATTAATCTATTTTTTAGAAATTAATATTTTTATTAATTTACTTATGTAGGAAGAAGGCCAAACCAATATGAAGATTCTTATTTTTTTTAGTTCAGATAAAATTAAATTTCAGCAAAATGGACTGTCAACGAGCCCGAAATTGAATTTCAAAAAAAAAAAGGAGCCAGTCCGGATCAAATCGGTACAACAGAAAAAAATTGGCCTTAGCAGACCGGTCCAATCGATCGCACCCAGCCAGACGACCCTACTGATTGCAACCTATGTAATGCTGAACGTCGGCAATTTTTGCGCACATGGTAGACCGTTTGGAGGGCATTTCGGAAATTTCATATAAAGAAAGCACGCTCGATTGGCGCTCTGAAGAATGTTGGCGGTCCACACACACCATGCTTGTGCATGGCTACAAAGGGTAATTTAGAGATTTCTATCTAATTTGATTAATGCATGCTAATTTATAGCTATGGCAAGTGCACCATCCAAGTAATAAAGTGAATGAGTAGGAGTATTCATTTCCCTGAGGGGATCTGGAAACAAAGTACTGAAAAGCTCTTTCCTATGCTTTATTTGAAGATCAATTTATAGAAAAGAAATTAGAGAATTAAAATAAAAAATAATTTATAAAAATTTTTAGAAAATGAGAGGAGTATAAATTATTAGGGTTTAAACTTAAAAGAAGCAATGGAATTACTAAGGCAATCGATTCAAACCAACTCAGTCAATACAACATTTAGGGTTTTTAGATTTAATTTTATTTCATTGTGACGGGGGAGTCTCCTAAATTTATTCATACCCTTGGTCCAAGCATAGCAAAACTATCAATATTTATTAGTTACCCTTTGGTTCAGTGTAATTTTAAATAAATTTCAATGCATTAAGTTTTGTTGAAACCCTCTAAGTAAAATACGCTGCGTACAAAGCGCACTAAATTTCCGCATCATTGAATTCTAATTTGATTCATTAATTACAAGGTATATAATCAAGAAGGCAATAATGAAAGATGTACTTGGTCCGTAACATCTACGTTCATCAGATCAATTAGAAGATTAGCCGAAGTAATCTAAAAGCATTAAATTAGATTTATATACTCCTCATGAATAAAATTTAAAAATAAGCACACTGAATATTGCATCAAAAGAGTGGCTAGACCTTAGCCTTAGTAAAAAAAAATTTTAGTTCATGATAACAAATTCAAAACCAACGAATAAAATAGAAAATGCATAGAGAAATTAGACATTTGATTGGCTGATAATTGATTAATCCGTTGCTCTTGGCATGGAGACTTTGGTGAAGAAAGATGCTCCTTTGATCGATGTCTTAATGTGGAATTGAAATCAAAAACCTTTTTTTCTCTCTCACAAATCACTCTTCTCTGCTACCTTTCTCCTCTCTGTTTCTTTTTATTTTTCTTTTTTTTTGCTAACTCTCTCCCTTTTTCTCTTTTTCTTTCTGTTTCTTTGACTTCCCTCTTTTCTCCCCTCTCACGCTCTCTCTGATTCTTCTCCTCTATCTCTAATTCTTTTTTTATTCACAACAACAATAGGTTTTTTATAGATCAAGAGATTGATTTTCCCCCAAAATCAATTAAAAATTAGGTTTAAGACTCCCAAAACAACTCAAATTAAGATCTGGATAATTCTGATCATTGGATGTTGACAAACGATCCAAAATCACTTAAAAACCCCTTAAAATAACCCAAAATCAAGTCAGATTCATGTGCAGCCATTGGATCAACGAATTGGATTAATCTAGGCCATCGATCGTGTAGGAAAGGAAGCCTTCTGATCTTTAGTTACCATTGGGATTGAATCTCAGCCATTGGATCTCGATCGGAAGCTATGGATGTCTCATCAGGCTTCTTTTCGGCCGTCCAATCAAGTTTCAGCAAAAGGGCCCTGGATCAGACAAAATTTTCAAATTGCCCTCCTGTAAACCATGCACGAGACTTGTGTTCCATGGACCATCGCGTCTTCAGTCAATCGGAGCGCGCTTTTTGCTGTGAATTCCCAAGTTACCCTCCAGATGGTCCACCACTGCACCGTGAAAAATGTGACATCATTCCTGACATTAACATTCATCAGTGGGTCGGTCTGCTATTATGGTTGAAAAAAAAAACCCAGGGCCGAAATGCTGAGCCTATTTCTGAACCGGTTTTGAACCGAATCAATTTTTTTTTGAAATTCAATTATCG